>JAROYE020000016.1:2883067-3130567 GCA_029619315.2 Dynastes maya | reverse complement strand
AAATGAATGAACTTATGGTTAGCAATTTGTGTTGATCAATCGTAACTAATTAAATGATTCCGAAATAAACTTAATTCTTCATACATTCAATTTTACTTAAATTTATTTGTATATACATCTATATTAGTTATGTACATACACTTAACATAACACATATTTAAATACACATGAAAACGTGTGTGCATTGTATTATTAAAGAGTTATTATGAGAATAAGACCATCATTACCTTTTCCTAGACATAAAAAAGTGCCTAAAAACAATAACCTATATATAGCGCTAATATAACACATGGTATTGATGCGTTGCTCCGACTGCCTCCCGACTTCACATCGCTGTATCAGTAATCTCCAAAACAGCGACAAATATATCTTCCGACGCCATCTAGCGCGAAGAAATACAGCTGCGCCCTTTAGAACAGCGTAATATGCAGGTACTAGAGCACTTACCAGGGCTGTACAGTATTTATTGTCTCTAACAAAGTAAGCGTTAAAATAAAGTTTCCATAACATCACAACATAATTTGTTGTCAGACACAGAGTTAACATTGGTTTTTATAGCTGTCTTTGATAACAAGTTGTGTGTCAAGTTAAAAGAGAAACTGGCCAAAGATTTCTAAAAATGGAGAAGAACGAGCTTCATGCTGTTATTAAATATCTGCCGAAAAAAAGTTTAACGCCACAACAAATTTATGAAGATATGGTTAGTGCGCTTGGGGATGATGCCTCTTCATGCCATGTAGTGAAGAATAGGTCTCAGGAGTTTCGATGCGGTAGAACAACTTGTAAAAGGTGCAAATATTATCATGTCTATGACTTGAGTAAATAAGATCGTCAGTTAACTACTAGAAGCTTAGTAGAGATAACAGATATTTCCAAATGATACAATAATCAATGACTATTTGGGACTTCATAAGGTGTCTGCAAGATAGGTTCCCTGAATGTTGATATCCGAGCAAAAGCAAATGAGAATCACCAATTCAGAAGTAAATTTGTTATTGTTTATCAGTGATTCAAAACATTTTTTGGATCAGTTTGCGAGAGTGACGAACCACCACTTCCATCCTGAGTCTAAATTGCAAAGAATGCAAGGAATGGCGACATCCAGGATCTCCACCACCTCGCAAATTTAGAGTCCAACCTCAGCGGGTAAGATTATTGCTACCATTTTCTTGGATCCTGGAGGAACTTTGGACCTGGAACGTGGCCAGATAATCGCGGATCAATATCACACCACATTAATTAATTAACCTAGTAATTATATTAAAGAAAAAAGAAGAGGAAAGTTCTCGCGTAGTATTCTTTTTCATCAAGACAATATGCCAATGCATAAGGGTCTCGTTTCCTTAAACGCATTTTCAATGCAGGTTTCGAACTTATGGAGTATCTACTCTCTTCACCCGACCCAGGTCCTAGTGATTTTTATTTATTTCCAAAACTAAAAAAAAAACCTTCGGGGAAAAAAGTTCAACAGCGACGACAACGCTGCGACAACAGATCAACTTTTTTGTCTCCAATCGAAACCGTGAGTTTTTTGAAAAATGTGTATGATAGAACATAGAAAATAATATTATTTAATATGTTAGTGACAGTATATACGAGACGCGCAACTTAGACAAAATGGAGACCATAACATCGATTATACCAATCATGACGGCAACGGATCATCAGACCAAAGCAAATACAGATTAACAAAGCAAAACGGAAGCATAGTTCTAAGTGTGTTAGAAGAAAATCAGGTACGAATTTTGGCCAGGCCTGCACAATCCATGATTCACCTTTAAAAATATACGCTGGATTCATTCTGTAGCAAAAAAGTAAAAACAAAGCAGAATGTGATGCTGTTAGAGAATGCTTATGATATACCAGCGAAAAGATGCAAGCATTTAAAATGTCTAGACTGTGTAAAGTCGTAACTTAAAATAAAAGAAACATCCCTGAATACTAAAATATACGCATATTTTTTTGTTTTTTCTTATATTTTAACTAGGTCGTAATAGCATTGTTTAATTTTTTTATAATATTGTAATTGTTAATTCTAATTGATGAAAGTTTGTTAGCCATTTTCTTGAAGACAGAATAAAGTGAAAACAAAACTACGTTTCAACAACAAATTTATTGTCTTCTTTATAATACAATTTTTCCCCATTTTTCACATTTTCCTTTTATAAAATATATAAATTTAAATGTTATTTCTTTGAAAGCAAACATCGTGATATTGCGACAAAGTAGAGAACGGAAAAAATGTATTCTGAAGAAGACAATAAATTTGTTGTCGATGCGAAATGTTTTGTTTTCACTTTGTCCCGTTAATTTAGAAAAAAAGCCGCTGCCAACAAGATAATTGAGTTAATTGTTAATTTTAATATAATAAATCGTTGTATTTTAATGATACTTTTGAGTTATTCTTTATGTAACTGCTTCTATCTACCACTGGATGTATATCGCAAATGTATGTAAAATGACTTGGTTTAGAAGACCGAAACACGAGGGTAATCCTAAAAGTAGGGTCTTCCTTTTTTTCTTAGAAATACAAAGAAATGTATATTTTCAATAATATTTACATCACTTTAAAGCTTGAATATTTATCTATCTTTCCACTTAATCGCCATTTCGGTCGATGCATTTTTGTAGGCGCTGTGACAGTTTTTGTATGTCCATGTCATGCTAGCTCACTGGCATGTCGCTGAGGAAGCGATGAACCTCATTTTTCAACTCACCGTTGTTGCTGAATCGCGTTCCGGTCAAATGTTCTTTCTACTTAAGAAACAGGTGGTAGTCCGAACTATAGCGTGCGTAGGTGATGATGTCCCATTCAAACTGTTGCAGGAGTGCGACGCCGACGGTTTGACGGGCGACATAGGGACGAGCGCTGTCGTGGAGAATGATTTCGTCCTTGCTCAACATTTCTTTTCTCCGGTTTTGAATCGCTCTTCTGAGTGCTTTCATTGTCTCACAATAGCTGTTAGCGTTTATTGTGTGTTCCAGAAGCTATGACGACGGCCAACAATACCCCCTTTCGATCTCAAAACACAGTTGCCATGACTTTACCGGCAGACTGAGTTTGTTTGAATTTTCGCGGCTTCGGTGAAGAGGATGCCCCCACTCACATGATTGTTGTTAGGTGTGAAGTGGAACACCGTTGGTGATCTTGAGTGAGTATTCGTGGGATATTGCAACTTTTCTGTCAAAATCGTATGAATGGTGGTTCACGAAACCTCAGGAACCAAAATGCAGAGATCATCCAGAGTGATCCGCCGATCTTCACGCATGGTTTGCTCAGCCTTCGCGACTGTCTCGTCAGAAGTTGACGGTCTCTCACTTTTTCCTCCGTCGTAAATTTCAGTACGATCGGCTGCAAACTCCCTACACAATTTGCGGACGTTTTTGATATCCATGCACGACTCGCCATGCACTTCCGTCAATTGCCAATGGATTTCAATCGGTTTAACGTCTTTTGTGTTCAAACACCAAATAACTACGCGAACTTCGTACTTGGTGGTAGCGCAAAGTGGGAGCTCGATTATCGACGGCTGTCAAGTCAAGACTGGGCGTTTCAGCGAGGTGCGCGCAAGCTTGTTTCGTAGTAGCAATAAACACAACAGTGTTGCCAACAGCCACACGAACAGTTTCCCTGCGTCCCCAGCGTTTTGGAGACCTTATTTTTGGGATTACCGTCGTAGTAGGAAACGTGGTAGCTGAGGCGCTGCGCTATGGGGCCACGCGATTGAAATCCAACCAAAAATGGTTTTTACAAAATTTCACAATTCATGCCAAAAATAAGCTCACATTCCTCAGAAAATGTCAAGGTCTAACGTACAGATGTTTATTTTTAATTTTATAGCGAAACAACTTTGTACCGCAGTTTCAAACCTTATTAACAAACTGCAACTGAAAATCGCTGCATTTGCGTAAGTTAATTCGTCGTAGAATTAAAACATGGAATTGGTATTTCTGCATTAAGTGTCGTACATGGATTGAAAAAGCTCGTCTTGCTCTACATTTTAGCGTTAGAAAATTACAGATTAGTAGATTTGTATTTGTGTAATGACCTATCGAATTAGTGGGTGTCAAATTAAAGGCTTTTTAAACTTCGTGGAAGGTTTCAACTATTATCAGGGTCTATCCCGGCAAAACTGATGATACATATATATAGTCTCGGATATCCTGCATAATATCCTAAAAGAAAATATTGCGGTTTTGCTGCGTTTATTGTACGGCTAACGAAAAACGGTCAACATGCGCTTAGTCTACAGTAACATTACAATATCTACCTTGGAACTATTACACCTGTATCTTTTATTTTGTTACCTAATTTGTTGCTGTGAATTTCAAACCAGTGTTGGGATAAATTATAATTTGTTAAAAAATTGATAAATGATTGATTTTCAATTTGTCTTGATAATATATAAAAACTTTTGTAACTTTTAATTATTTCATATTGAACGAACCTAAATTTATTGGTTTTTGTAAATTTTATTCTTGTACTTTAACTTATATCTTTAAATTTAAAAAGTGGCTGTGTCTAGAAAATGCTTTTTTAAAAGTTATTTGTTTGATATTTAAAATAGTTATTGAAAAATAGCTGAACTTCTTTCAAACTAGAATATCTATAAATTTTAGAAGGCTGTTTTACCACGCCGGACATATTGTTGATAAGAATTTCACAAACATGTTTACAATAACAGAGCATTGAAAAACAAGACTATATCAAAATAATATTTATAAGAAAAATATTCTCTTGTGGTTTAGTGTAATATTCGATTTAGTATATATAATCAATTCCAGTTCAGACACGATCCAAAATTTCAACCTTTCCGAAGTTCAGTTGAAATGTGTAATCATGAATATTCAAAAATACGTACTTTCTGAATTCAAAATCCGTTGGAAAAAGGCGGCACGCAAAGTTGACGTGTTATTAAAAAATAATAAGGATTGGTTAGACAGCGAGCTGCTTGTGCAACTTGAAGTAAGAGAAGAACCACCACGTCATCTGGTACGTGGAAGACTGTGCAAGACTTTTGAAAATTCAGCTGAAACGACCCAAAGGCGTAAAGCAATTAAACCCTTTCGCGAATCTGGATTGGATCATATTCACAGCTCATATGTGCGAGGATTGCGCTCAATTGGACAAACTGTTGAAGCTGAAATTATACAAGAATTACACGCGGCATCAATAGAAAAGAAAGAGGTTCTACTGCAAATGCTAAGAAACAACACAACTGCGGAATCATTTACACCGGATGAAGCTCTGAACAAGAAAGAGGTACCAATATTTATTAAATTGCTTGCACACTAAACAGTGCAGTTTATTGCCATCGTACAAGAAACTGAGGGATGCTCCAATTGAAATGACTGACATAAGTGCGAAAGTAACACTACAGTCGCTCCTCGATCGCACATGCAAGAGAATTTTGTTGATCGATTTTGTTGACCTGCAAAAATTATCACAGATACGTTTATACACTAAGTGGGGCTGTGAAGGTTCTTCAGGAAAAAGTGAATATAAACAAATTCTTCCTGATGAAAGCTCCCTGATAGCTGACAGCAATTTATTTGTCGTTTCCTTGGTACCAATTCGCCTTATTGATGCACTAACACAGAGTGTAATTTGGTAGAATCCCTCCCCAGCTTCTGTGAGATATTGCGGGTCCATTTCAATCGAGTTTTCAAAAGAAACGCCTGAAAAAACAAGAGCTACTGTGGACGAAATAGAAGCTCAGATCCGTACCTTGTTGCGCACTTCAGTAACGAAAAATGAGAAACGGGTCACAATAAAGCATGAGCTTTTGTTTACAATGATTGATGGTAAAGTTGTGCAGGTACTAACCCATACTCCATCTACTTCAACATATGTTGTGTGCCTTGCCAAGCCCACGGAAATGAGCGATCTGGATTGGGTGGGGCAGAAGCAAGAGTACGAAAACGCTTTTAGGTTTGGCCTCTCAACATTGCATGCGTGGAAAATTCATGAAGTTAGTTCTTCACATCTCCTATAATTTGTCGTTTAAGAAATGGGCGGCAGCAACCGAAGACATAAAAAAAAGAAAAGCAAGCAAAGAAGACTTACGTTCAAGATAGATTTCGACAAGAGTGTGGACTGATAATGGATAAACCACGACAAAATAGTGGAAACAGTAATGACGGGAATACCGCTAGAAGATTTTTCGCTAATCCGGCTTGTACAGCGGATATAACTGGAGTTGATGAAGAGCTTATTTCCAGATTTCACATAATTCTACAAACAATGTCATGCAGTAGGCAGGTTAATTCCCAAAAGTTTGGTCAGTATGCATTTGAAACTGCACAATTGTATGTGAGGAAATATAATTGGTACTATATGCCCTCATCAATACATAAAGTCCTGATTCGTGGGGAAAACATAATTCGCTATAATGCAGTTTTGCCACTCGGACAATTATCTGAAGAAGCCCAGAAATTGCGCAATAAAGATTACAAATCATACAGATTACATCATGCAAGAAATTGTTTCCGTTCTACTACGAACGAAGGCGTTTTCCATACCTTACTGTTTACATCAGATCCCTATATATCCAGTCTCAGAAAAGTATCCACGCCTGTAAATGCTGAACTGGACGAGGAAGCACTACAGTTGTTAGACTAAAAGCATTTTCTGTTTTGGTGCTCTTCCATTATGTAAAACAACGCAATTTTCAGTGGATATTGCTAAAATAAGATACCAAATGTTGCTATATTTTATGCAGATTTCGTACAAACACCTAATTATTGTTATGTAAATATGTACTGTTATTTATCAATAGATAAGTTTGCTTTTATTTAATAAAGAACTGATTTCACATGATTACGCTGTATTATTAAGATTACAATAAATTAACGTTTTTTAAATGTAGATATCGCACAAACACTTAACTCTTGTTATTAATTGTTATTTACCATAGAAAAGTTCATTTGAGATCTTAGACATTTCTGTACATGTCATTAATAGGAAAGTTATAGATTTCTGACCATCGCAATGCAGTTTGGCCCCATAGTGCGCTGTAATGTTAAAAGAAAACGATTGAAAATATTTGATTAACATATTATTAGATCTACAGAAGTGAGCGACATATACCATAATCCAGGAATGCTTTTGCTTCTTTTAAGGTCTTGAAATATAATATGTATTTCTAGCAATGCATTTACACTAATTTAATCAAAAGAAAAAAGCGAAATGCTTAGTACTTAAAATCCATGTCCATAAATTATATTAATGAGTGAAATTCAAGTCAACAAACATATTTTGAATCTAGCATACTGGTCTTTTCAAATACGTAAATATACTCTTTTCTTAATATAAATAGGATAACAAATTAAACTTACTGCACTGGACGCATTACTGTAGGTTTCGCTATGTATATGTTAAGTCTTTTGACCCCTCCTGCTTTTGAATTATGCACGGATTAAAAAAGAATAATAAGAGCAAACTAAATAAGTAAAAGTTCTCTTGACAGCTCCGATAAACAAATACCTGTTTTTTTCATTTTCAAATTCACCTAAAAATATTCCGATACCATAGTTGAAGATTTTACATTTTCCCCATCTCTCTATAAAATATTTAAACATATTTTTCATAAAAACTTTAGACTTTCGCCACTCCTTTACTCTAGATTTTTGAAATTCAAAAACAATTTAAATGGCACCATATATCAGAAATTAATAACATATTAATGGTAGCACGACTACCTTACACTATGAATTCTCAATTTACCTATATAGCTAATATGATACAGTGTAACATAAATACTTTCAACATTACTTTAATAAATATGGACTGTAGTGAATTACTTTCACTTTTATTAACAACTGAAGTTGAATATATTTTCTTGGAAATACGTAAACCAATTGTCCCAAGTCTTTTTTTACTGTGAAATCTTAGATCTAGGTATATGGTTTCTGAATAGTAGAATGCCCAAAACGTAGTATGCATTTGAACATTCGGATGCTATTTCATAACACGTCATAGGTATAAAAAGAGGCTAATACTTGAATTATGCTTTGGAAAGGTAAAATATGAATTCTGGCTTATGAAACGTTGTTTAAAGTTCTAAATAATTCTAAAAGTAGTAATAAATACGAAAAATGCTATAACTATAAGCATGAAAACATTGGTATAGTGAATGATTCAATTGAAAGAATAGATAAAAAAGTCAAATAATTAAAATAAATATTAACGAAACAATTTGTAGTTACATTTCAGAGAGTTAGAACCGAGCTCATAATTGTCAAAAAGAAAAGCTTTAGAACAGTAAAACTTGGTCTATATACCTGTGAAGTATGAAAAGACTATTTATGATGAATATCGATCATATTCGGTTAACCGAACAAACCACAGATTTTTCTTTCTTAGCATTACATGTCAATACTATGAAAAACTTTTTACAATTCTCTATTAATACTCTGGTGTTAATTTTCGTTAATTGTTGATAATCTCAAAAATATGTTACTGACAAATAACTTTAAATAAACGTTGATGACGTAATGTTCTAAACAAATATATAAAACACCTATTTCGTAAATGTACTTGCACCTTTAAAAGAACGTGGGAAAATGTAAGCAACATGCCTATCCTATCTTTAATCGAAAACTGCCAAGTATTGATCTACATTTATTTTTCTTTTCAGTGTTAAGTAAACAATGTCCATGAAGCAGAGTCAAAACCAACTAGTGACTTCGGATGCATCCAAACTACCTCAATATATAGCAGCCGTATCAGGTAATGTCTTACTACTAACTTAATCAAATTGATAATTATTTGCTAAAAAGTCCAAAACACATTTAAATGCTGCATGAATACAATAATATAGTAGATTTGAAGATAAATATATGTAGATACATATATTTTCGTCACCTTATTATATTGCATTTGTAACGCTCAAATTATACGATAATAAATATACATTACTTTCCATATTAAGATGTGAAGATTGCAATATGCCAAATTTTGCGTACTGATTTCACCTTCGAACATTTTATGTGAAAGTAAATATCTCCAAATAACGGCCATAGAACGCAATAACACCTAAAAAACAAGTAATTTCATGATGTTCTAACCAAAAATAACGTTTGTTGCTTAAATTCTTTATTTGGAGACTGTATTTCTCTAGATCATCAAAAATTCTACATTAAAATAGATTTTTTAGCTACATAAAATAATGACATAAAGGTGCTTTACATGTTAAATCAAGAAGTATACTACATGTTTCTCATATCTCTTCCTATTCTCTATTCTCATATTTTTCTAATGAAAAAAAAAATCATTTCAATTTAATTCACTAAATTAAAACCGCTCTTTCACAATATACAACGTGGATAATTCCTTACCTGGCCAATTTAGACAAAAAAAAATTCAAATAAAAGTTATTGTTATTAGCAAGCAAGTCCTGCACAGCATTAAATTATATTCAAGTATACAGGATGTTCGGCTTTCGCTGCACACTATATAACTTTGATTTTTTGAATGGAATATCCTGTACATTACTATATACATTATATACTTTAAAACTTAATAATTTCGTTAAAAAAAAGTCCGGTCATCACCGTACACAGTGATACACTAATTTTACCAACGGAAAATTTAAATTATATTTCTTTTAAAACAAATTAACTGTACTGAATTTGGATAGGCAAATTGCTAAACGTATGCAATTCATAGATTATAAATCATCGTTCACATGGAAACCACATTTTATTACACCGTACCTGGCACTACCGTACCTACAAAATTAAACTACGTAACCAAGGAAGCGGATGGTATTTCAAATGGTCATTGAAGAGTGAAGTTTTATTTATCCAAAAATAGTTAACTGGGGTTTTGAACAAAATAATCAGAGACAATATAAACAACATTTTCGACACACAGAAATTTTCCAAATTCTTCGATATTTTTATTTAAAACTTGAAGACACATGAAACTTTTCTAAAATAAAACTGCAGTGCATCATCAAAAAAAAAAACCATTTCGACACAATTTGAAAATTACAATAGAAGAAGCAAGGCCCGAGCGCCAAACTACCTGGTTTTCAACGGAGGCTGGTTACGATTTCAAAAAGAGGACACCGAAAAGCATTTATTGTTCACAAGAAATATAATTTATCCAAATTTATTTATTTAAAATGTTGATTTGCAAAAAAACATTAAGTGAGATTTCCCACGATTAACAAATAACGTTAGCCCTGAGATTCATTCATTTAATTTATTTAGTTCACATTTAATTTTATTTACACACAATATAATTACAATATATACAGGGTGTTTATTAAACATACGGCAAAAATTCAAGGAGTTATTCCATGAACTATTCTAAGAATATTTTATCCTTTGATGATTTTTGAAAAGCCCCTTTGTTTCGAAGATACAGGACGAGAAAAATGTTCGACAAAACCAACATTTTATTACCAAAAATTACATTTAAGTTTCTTAATCTACAAGAACTGTTGAAAATGACTACCTCCAGCTAGGATGCAAGAATCCAATCTTCTCCTCATTGACTGCCGAACTCTTTCAAAAACACCAGGGTCGTTTCTTATTGAGTTACATCCAGCAATTATCCGATTTCTTAAATCTTCCACATTTTCCACTGGAGTAGAATAAACTAATGACTTTAGATGGCCCCATAGGAAATAATCCAGGGGGTTTAAGTCCGCACATTGAGCAGGCCATAAGTGAGGTCTACCTCGACCAATCCGACGATCTCCGTATGTTGCTGATAAAAACTCACGATCAACCACACTAAAATACGCTGGTGCTCCATCGTGCATAAACCACATTGCATTTCTTGTTGCCAATGGTACATCCTCCAGAAACAGAGGTAGCGTTTGTTCCAAAAAGTTTCGATACACCTCGCCGGTAAGTCTTCCTGGTGGAAATACCGGTCCAATTAGCCAGTCACCCACAATTCCTAACCAAACGTTCAACGGGAACTGATGTTGAAAACGATCTTCAAGTACCTCATGTAGATTTTCTTCAGCCCACACATGGTTATTGTGAAAATTCCTTATTGCATTTCATGAGAAATTCGCTTCATCGGTAAAAAGAATCAGTGTCAGTAGTTGAGGGATTCGAACCAATGTGTGCAAAAGCCACTGACAGAATGCAATCCGTGGAGGAAAATCAGCAGGAAGAAGTGCCTGAACACGTATGTGGTATGGGTACAAATGCTCCTTAAGAATTTTCCAAACAGTCCCATTACTTACATTCAAAGTATTTGCAATTTTTCGAGTAGAAGTACCTGGATCTTCCTGTATCATGTCCAGCACATTCTCTTCTAATTCTACCGTTCTTACTGTCGTTGGCCTTCCTGGTCCTCCACTTCGTTTCAATGTGCGTGTTTCATGAAGACGTTGATGAATACTTTGGAAGGTTTTTCTATCAAGAACATTACGGCCAGGAAATCGTTCAATGTACAACCGTCTAGCTTCTAATGAATTGCCATCAGCAAGTCCATAAATGAAATGCATGTCAGTCATCTCGGCGTTCGTATAGCGATTCATGATAGAGGACTTCACTAACAAAAGTTTAAGTATTAAAAGACAGAAAATACACGTCAATCAGTCTCAATAAATTTGACACATACAAAATAATCAATAACGTATTCACGTATTCAAATGAAATCCACGTTTTAACTGATTTACTTTTCTATGTCTGCACTTGCCTATTGTTAGTGGGTAAAACAGTCGTTCTTTGTAATCGAAATGTTGTTAAAAGAACGCGTTTTTACAATTTTTTTATACTCGATAAGTCCAGTGTTGTACGCCATATTTTTATTTCGGCTACATTAATAATTTCAAAAATATCAAAATTGGTTTTGTTGAAAATTTTTCTCGCCCTGTATCTTCGAAACAAAGGGGCTTTTCAAAAATCATAAAAGTACAAAATATTCATAGAATAACCCCTTGAATTTTTGCCATATGTTTAATAAACAGCCTGTATATATACCAGATGAATCATATTTCTGCGTATGTGAAGTAACTCGCTTAATATTAGAGATAGAGGAAAATAGCAATAAGAAGAATTGAATGATACTTACACTGCCACAATTCTATTTGATTAGATGATTCCGAGCTTCAACTGTTTTGGCATGGCCACGCCCCCTTATTCTTTTTTAAATTGCGTGACACCTGGTCTAGACATTTCAACACCTGACATAACAAAAATTTCGAGAAAAATGTAAACAAAGTTTCCATCGCGGTAAACCGTAGACATGATCTTAAATCTATGGTGCTGTGGATTTTTTCAACAAAACACGTTTAAACCTTGCATTATCTAGAGCGATTGAAATACAGTAAGGAAATGAAAATGTTTATTACAAAGTGATGTCCTTGTCAGTAAGTGCTTATGTTTACATCTGTAATTGTTATTGTTGTTGTATTAACGAACAAAACAATTTTTTTGAAAAATGAATTATTCTAAGAGGAGTTAGTTGACATGGTGTTTATTTTTGGAGAGTCTCAGAAAAATTTAGCTGTAACTACAGCATTGTATGCCAACTGATATACGAACCGTAGACATCCCCACACATCATCATTTCAGAAATTACTGGACAAATTTTCGACAACCGGTAGCATTGATTATCGCAAACGTCCACGAGATCCAAACAGAAATAACAATGAATTTCTAGTGCTGGCTGCTGTATAAGAGAACCCTCATGCCAGTCAGAGAGAATTATCTAGGATAGGATGTACGACATAAGTCAGAGCATCATGAACAGTACATTACGAAAATACAAACGCCACGATTACCATATTTCTTTAAACCAAGAGCATCACGGAGACGATTTTATCAATCGTACAAATTTTTGCAACTGAGTGCTAGAACAGCAGCAACTTGATTACGACTCACTTCTGCAATTTTATTTTCTGATGAGGCGACTTTTAAAAGTAACGGTGTGTTAAATCGCCATAATATGCATTATTATGTAACTGAAAATCCCAATTGGATGAGGGAGATAGATAGCCAAAGGTTATGGTATTTAAATGTTTGGGGTGGTATCGTGGACGAACATGTTGCCCCCTTCTTCCTTGAAGAATGCTTACGTGCAGAAGTTTATCAACATTTTCCGAGAGCATTATTATTAGAGGATATGAATCTGCAGTTACCACGAGAAATAATTTTTCAACATGATGGTGCACCACCCTGCAATGCAGGAATAGTAAGGGAATTCTTAGATGGCACAATATATTTGTAGCTAGCGTGTTGTGGTAGTATCCACTCCATTTATGGTTCTCGCAACAAACCACCATTGCGTGTTGGTGATGTTGGCAATGAGTAACATATTGTAGTGAAAAGAACAAGATATTTGTAGTTACTTACTGTGGTTACATACACTACAATATTGTTGTTGATTTTACACGCAGTATTTTCAATATTGCACTATGTATGGATATTCAAATAAAACTTGCAGCAATTAAAGACATTAATTTAGAGAATTGGGTGTATCTGTAACATGTAAGACAACCACTAAGTGTATTTAAGATGGATGCGATACAACAGAAAATGTTCATATCCATCTCTATTGTAGTTAACAATCAAGGTAATAAATTTCCCAAATTGATAATCTACAGTGTAATCTATTTTACGGTGTAATATATGTATGTATAACACATCCATTGAATTAGCTTCATATGTAACAATAGTACGACTTAGGAGCGACTCAAAGTGTTATACAATAGTACATCTTACGTGTATGTAATGCTACTTCTAAGTGAATTACCTGTATAAAACTCATATCTATAGACTTACAGGCATATCTGGAAAGAGTGAGCGGGTTCAACCATAACTTTATTTCATTTACCATAAATTACTATTAAACTGGGTACCTACATTTTCATTACAACAGTTTGGATTATCCATTTTTGCATCATTTCAACTGCAAACCGAAGATATAATGATTATTATGAAAAATGACAAATTGTTTCTAATTTTCCTCAATAAAAATGGTGATACATATTAACTTTGTAATAAATATTAGCATACGTAAGTTTATTTTATTACGCCTATTTTTTAAATTTCGAATGTTTTGTTTATTTGGGTTTTTAGGTCTTTTCGGGAAAGATAACATAAAACTTCTTGGTTTTAATTTCACTTTGCATGGCCCCTTTTTATCGACATTCTCAAGCATATCTACAATGTAGTCACAGGTATTTTTTATCATTAGTTACCTAACAAAATGTTAGATATTTATATAAAGCAATGAAAACGCGATGGGATCATTCATAAGCAAGAAAGAAATATCGAAGAGAACAAAAATAAATGTATTCAAAGTGACATATAGGCCAATCTTGACTTTTGAATGCGACATGGGTACTAAATGAAAGACAAAGAAGCAAACCGAGCCGACCAATCAACGGCGAGCGCTACACTGAGGGAAATGTAGCGGTAAGGCATGTAGTTAACGTGTGATAGTAGAAAGATTGTAGTGAAAAAACAAAATATTTGTAGTTACCTACCGTGGTTACATACACTACAATATTGTCGTTGAACAAACATTAGTGTTACAGGCAGAGAAACATTTACTTGTATCAAAGATGTCCGCCTCAATTCAAGACAATTACTGTTTCCAATATCCATGATACAATAGGTAACTGTTTTAAATCAAAAGAAATATTTTCTCATCGCTTTTTCCTCTGCTTAAGACTATATAATTGTAAAGAAATAATTGTATTTTATATCCGCATTATTTTAATTGCACTTACCTTGTTTAAAACAGTACGACATATCCGCATATAATGCACTAAATTATTCTCTTGCTTGTAATAGAATAACGTTCAAACAAAAGAGAACTTAATGTAAAAGTACACATCAAGAAAGTGCATAGAGACAATAATCAGAATAATGCGAATAATAAAATAGCTCACGCTAACAAAATCAATGATGAAAAGAGGAAGTACGCTAGCGCCGATTGTTCCTATCCACATTGATCTTACATCTCTCAGCCTATGCCACTAATCTTCAAATAGCAACTGAAATATTTCTGGCGCCACCTACTTTCAGGTAGTTATAGTCATGCCCTCCTAGATAGTGGAAACCGAAATACAGATGCCACTTATCCATACAATAACGTACAATATTATTGTTTACACGTGTACTAATTTAACTATAGTTTTTTTTTAATATATAATAAATAATAATAAAAAAAGGGATGAACAAATTTAAGTACAATTTAAGTAGCAAGACTGAACAGTCTTGCTGCTGATGATGATAGCTTGGCTATCGAAACGTGCGTCCAGTACGAATTAAATGTTGTGGTAAGGGTTTTAGTGAACTGTTTCAGTAAAACTTATTTACTTGGGAGAAACATTTTTCTCTCTTGGATTTTCTTGATTTCCTAACCCTAAGAAAATATTTATTTAACAAATAAACTTTCAAGAAAAAATTTAAATTAGTAGCAAGTGAATGAACTAATGAAAAGGTTTTTTTTATATGTTACAGTATAATTAAATTATTTCTTTAATAATGTAATTAAATAGGGATTATTTTTATGTAGTTTAATAATTAATGATTTAGTATTTAAATTTATTCATCCGTTTCTTTTATTATTTATTATATATTAAAAAAGCTATAGTTAAATTAGTACACGGGTAAATAGTAATAAAAAGGAAAAAATATTGCAATGACCGGTATCTTTTGAATATGTTTATGAAACGTTTTATGTTTTTGAATGTGTAAGTGGCATCTATATTCCGGTTTCTTCTAACTAGGACGGCATGACTATAACTACCTGAAACTAGGTGGTGCCAGAAATATTTCAGTTGCTCTATTTGTAGATTAGTGGCATAAGCTGAGAGATGTAAGAGCAATGTGGTTAGAAACAAGCAGCGGTAGTGCTTTTTCTTTTTTCATCATTGATTTTGTTGCAGTGAGCTTATTTATTACTCGTATTTTCCTGATGATTATCTCTATGCACTTTTTTGATGTGTACTTTTACATCAAGTTCTCTTTTGTTTGAACGTTATTCTGTTACATGCACGAGAATAATTTACTGCGTAGGAATGGATATGTCGTACTGTTTTGAACAAGGATAGTGCAATTAATAGTGCGTATGGTAATGAGTACATTTTGTAGTAATACTTTTTAATGAGAATTTTACTATAAATGTATGGTAATTAGCCGACAATTTGGTAGTACTTTTTTTAGAGCTGTTTACAATCTTGGTGTATTATTTTTACTATAAATAGGGTATTTTTTATTACAATTATGGTATAATTTACTATAAATTTTTCTCCGTGTATACTATCATATAGTATTTTTAATATTTGATTTATGTATTGATTTTTAAAAATTATTTATTTGCCAACTTGCCAATTATGTTATTATAAAAGCGGAAAGTATATTTTAGACACATTTTTTATTTCAATTCTGTCGTTGAATTTTTTTGTTTTTGGATTTGCATCATTTCTAAGATACATCTAGCTTTAGAATTAGTTTCTCTGTTTAAAATTTTTGTGTTTTCAAAATTGAATTGGTGATCGGTATCTAGCGAATGTTCAATTTTGAAAACACAAAAATTTTAAACAGAGAAACTAATTATAAAGCCAGATGTATCTTAGAAATGGTCCAAATGCAAAAACAAAGAATTAGAACAGAATTAAAATAAAAATTTGTCTAGATTATACTTTCCGCTTTTATAATAACTTAATTTACAATTTGGCAAATAAACAATTTTTAAAAATCAATGATACGTCAAATATTAATAATATGATAGTAAAAACACCTCTATGTAAAAATCGTTCACATCTTTCTTTCGGACTGGCTTTGCACTTTCGTGTCATACATTATTTTAATCTGTTTGTGTACTGTTAAAAATTTTAAAAGAATGTAAAAATACATAAATTTTTAGTTGAGTTTAATTACAAAAACCAAAAACACAAAAAATAAGTAAAATTGTAAGTTGCTTATTATATAAATATCTTAAAATCGAAACCAATGATTACTGTATTTAGTAGACAATTTTTTAAATCTTTTGATAAAGTTGGCATGTTCCATCGAAACGTCAAGAGGAAACAAATTATTAAATGTATTTAAACAAAGTTTAAGTAAAAGAATAAGGCCACGAAACTCACAAGTTTTATTTATTAGGATTAACATTATTGGCCAAGAAAAAAAAACATAATTTCATCTGAAACAAACCTAATGTAAATTATCTTATTGTTAGTTGAATTATTATGTGTAATATAATACCATTAAGCGCCGGACAAGAGGGTATTCGGCCAGAAGTTATAGAACGGTGTTCGTTTTAGGAAGTTTACTGCAGATATGCTTGAAATAAAATCATATTGTTAATATTTCAGAAAAAAAATTCATAAATCTAACTCAAACTCAAAATAGTTCTTCATTGTCACTCTGCAAACAACCACCTTTTCATTTCCTACCCTAGCTGTTGGAGCGTTTTACTCAATTCGCGATGTTTACTGCATATTCTCAATAATATAATATATACTTTCGTTTTCAAGGTAACGATAAATTCTCAACAATTTTCAGTTTCAGTATTTATGATTAAAACTTCTTTCATTTACATCAGTGGCGGTTGGCGGTGACGTAAATGGGAGGTCGAGGACAACGCTTGAATTTCCTCGCGTATTTGTTGTCAAATACAATGTACACGATATGGAACGGAAATACACGAGGGAATCGAAGCCCTGTTCTTAACCTCCCATTTATGTCACCGCAAGCCGCCACTGATTGACATCAAGTACACTCGAATTCGGTTCGTAAATTTTACATTAACTTATCAAAGTTAGCAATTTAATGTAATTATTAGTATTTCTTGGGCCTGTAGAGCTTTTGTTGCCACAGGGATATATATTAAAAAAGAAAGGAACAAACCATCCTTGATTGTGCACGAACTAACCATTCCTACAAGAACAAGTTCAAGGAAAAAGCACAGGTTAAATAAGTAATTTTTTCATAGTTGAATTATCTTTCGAAACATTAAATAGTAAAGATTAAATTTAAAGAAATGTATACTTTTTAATTAAAAAAATCGTGTAACAATACAGAATTACATTAAATGTTTGATTTTAGTTTGTCTGGGGTCTGTCGCTGCTGGTACGGTACTGGGATGGACCGCAAATATCGGAGTGGACTTAGAGGTAGGGGAATTCCGAAATATTACAGCAACCACTGAAGAACAAGGATGGATAGGTTCCCTTGCAACTTTGGGCGCTTTACTGATGTGCTTCTTAACCGGCTTTTTCTGCAATTTGATTGGAAGGAAATGGACTATGTTAGCGCTGGTTGCTCCATTTACGTTAGGATGGCTTCTGATCGTATTAGCTGAAAATGTAGAGATGCTATACGCTGGCAGATTTTTCACAGGTCTTGCGGGAGGCGCGTTTTGTGTATCGGCACCACTTTATACCAGCGAGATTTCAGAAACTGAAATCCGTGGGCGTTTGGGCAGTTTCTTCCAACTATTTCTAACAGTTGGAATTCTATTGGCGTACCTGTTCCCTTTATTTTCCGACATATTTTTGCACTCTCTTCTTTGTGGTATAATTCCTCTTATTTTCGGAGTAGTATTTATAATACAACCAGAAACACCTGTATATCTCCTAAAGAAAGGAAAGGATGTTATGGCCCGCGCTTCTTTACAAAAACTAAGAGGCAAACATTACGATATTGAACCTGAAATATCTCAGATAAAAATGTTAATCGAAGAAGAGAAAAATAATGATGTGCCTATAATTCAGGCTTTCAAAACAAAAGCAGCACAGAAAGCATCGCTAATCTGCTTTTCTCTTATGTTTTTCCAACAATTATCTGGTATAAACGCTGTGATATTTTATACAAGAGATATTTTCGAAGCCTCTGGTATAGCTATGGAAAGCCAACACGCTACTGTAATAGTAGGTGCTGTTCAAGTGGTTGCGACTTTCTGCTCCTCCATGGTAATTGACAAATTAGGTAGAAAAATTTTGTTGTTAATATCTGATGGTTTTATGGCCATTTCCACAATACTGCTAGGCGTTTTCTTTACTCTAAAAGAAAGAGACCTTACTGACGCGGATACTCTAGAAGCACTAGGTTTTTTGCCAGTTCTTGCTTTGTGTATATTTATTATAGTATTTTCATTGGGCTTCGGCCCGATTCCATGGTTAATCTCCGCGGAACTTTTCCCATCCGAAATTAAAGCCGTTGCCAGTTCTGCGGCTGGTACGTTTAACTGGTTTTTAGCATTTTTAGTGACCAGATTTTATTTAGATCTTAAAGAAGCCATTGGAGGTGATATTACCTTTTACATATTCTCAGGAATATCAATTTTGGGTACTGTTTTTGTATTGATAGTAGTTCCTGAAACCAAAGGCAAAACAATGGAAGAAATTCAAGAAATGTTAAATGGAGAAAAGAAACCAAAAACAGGTGTTGATAATCCTGGCTTTAGTCATTAAGATATTTATTTATTACCAATATATTAAGTAAGTGCAAAATTCATGTACATTTTTTAATAAAATATTCTTCTACATAGATTTGTTTTTGTTAAATTAAAAAAAACTACCCTACGTACTATCTTACATACAAACAATTCACATTGTTAAATTTAAGTTTTTATGTAATATTAGCAAATTAGTACTTTAAATAAATAAATAAATAATATCAAATAATCAACAAACGCATAGTTTTATATCAAAAAACACCATATAAATAAAGAAAATTAGTTAATAAGAAAACACAAGAGAAAGCTCAAGCAAATACGAAAATTAATCCTGGAATGTTGTAAACATACAAAATAAATTCTACGATAGAAAATATTTTTAACTACTTGGGCGAATTAAACAAGCTTTATTGTTGTAGATTTTATTGTTATTAAGTCGTGTGTAATGGTTAGGGTTGCAAGTTTTGGGCGGCGCGCCAGGATCATTGTAAATATGTACATACATACATACCATCTTCTTCAAATTAAATGTGAATCAAAGCTCTACAAATTTTCTTATTAAAACGTGAGAAATACTAGCACAAACTCAAATATTAATATTAACAATTATTTACGAAAAGATGTAGCTTCGAATGCATAAACAATCGAAGATTTGTGGAACTTCTATTTGTATTTAATTTGAAAAAAATGGTACGTGCCCACAAACAGACTGGGCGAAACGAATATTAACATCGACCATCGCTTGGAAATACATGATGGATATTATACATACCACGAATATACAGCGTGTCCACCTAGTGCGTGGATGGAAGATAATTCTTTTCCTGAGCAATTTAGAAAAAAGTTTTCAAATAAGAAATATTCGGAGACAAATGCTGCACAACATAGAATTATATTCAAGTATAGAGGTTGTTCAGTTTCCGCTGTGCACGATACAAGTTTGTTTTTTAAACAGAATAGTCTGTATATTATTACGATTTTAGATACCTCTCTTCAATTCGTCGCAACTTCCATCAATACTCCCTATACCTATCTATCTTAGAGATAATTGACACAATTTGAGATTTTTGCGAAGTGTCGCTGTTTCTTTAACGAATATCTTAAACTCCTTACACGCTAGGGTGGTGATTCACATTTTGTTCGATTGAATATTTCTTAGAGTTTTTCGTCCTTCTTTAGCAAATTAAATATGATGCTATGCAGATAAGCTTTTGTTTGGCTAAAGATATTTATTAAATTAACAATTTTATCATTTACTCGAAGTAACCATCATTTCTTTACATACATTGTCTAGTATATCAACTAGCACGTGTCAAAAATTAATAGCGAAAATAAGTAGACAAATGTTAATTAGAGTTCAACATAAAAGGAATCGATTTATTTAGCACCGTACACTAAGTTTTTTTAGCAGTAAGAAATATAATAAGAACGTACTGAAAGTTGTTTAAAAAATTTTGCAATTTAGCTAAATAAAAATATTTATGAAAAAGCTTCCTGGATGAATTTCGTAAGGCAATGCATAACATGGACATTATACAAAATAATACTTCCGAGATGTTAGTAAATGTTCAATAAAATACAAAAAAAATCGCATTACAGTCTGTACGAAGCAAAATGGTGTTCACTTCGAATAGTTGTGAAATTGTATGCATAAATTAAATTTTGCATTTTATTTTCAATGAATCTCTTTAGAAGAACAAAAACTTATAGTATTCCGTCACAGTACTCTACGAATTTTAGCAAAAAAATTATCCGCACTTAATTTATTAAAGAATGACACATTTTAGGTCATATAGGGAAATGTTTATCGAAAAAATTCTATTACAGTTTCTTTACCAAATCACGGAAAAATGTACAGGATGTTCCATTTAAAAAAATTGAAATAGCACGAATCAAACATGGGAACGATTTCGAGGGCCATCTTGTAGACTCCAGTTGATATAAAAAACTTGTTGACGTATTGCCCGAAATACTCAATAGAATCAAATTTGAGTGACCACCGTAGCGTGTAAGGCGTTTAAGATATCGGCTATTAAAGAAACAGCGACATTTCACAAAAATCTCAAAGTACGTCAATTATCTCAAAAACTAAGATAGCTATAGGAAATATTGATGAGAGTTGACATGAATTGAAGAGAAGCATCTAAAATCGTAATAATATAGAGGATATTCTGTTTAAAAAACTAAACTTGTATCGTACTCAGCGGAAACTGAACAACATTTGTCTCCAAATATTTTTTATTTGAAAACCTTTTCTCTAAATTGCTCAGGAGGAGAATTATCATCCGCACTAGGTGGGCACGCTATATATCTACACACAACAACAGATCCGATCCTGTGGCGCAGCCTAGAGTTCCAAAGCTAGTAATGGTGTTTAGTTAAACCGATGCAACGTTGCCGCTGGCGTATCCTAGGGATCAATTTTAGGGCCAACCCTTTTTCTGATTCACGTTAACGATTTATCCTCATCGATAAATCTCTCTAGCATAACTTTATGCGCTCATGATATAGTGTACTAGTAGAGTCAAATGATCTCAACGACTTGTTTGAGCAAGTAAATTTTACTTTTATGCATATCCATAAGTCGGTAACAACAATGGAAGCCGAATACATCCCGACAGGAACAGCAGTCCAAGAATTTGATAACCACAGGAATTGTGCCAGAATTCACTGACTATAAAAATATCAGTCCTAAATCCACGATTAAAACGTTTGAAAACTTAAAACGCGGAAAAAACGTTGATATCAGACATCATTTTATCAAAGATTTATGTAGAAGGAAAGATAATAGAGCGTGTAGGCACGGACTGTAATGTTGCTGACATTTTTACGAAACCTTTAAGTAGAACCAAAATTACTAAATTTAGAAATGCTATTCATGTATTAACATATATTTTGTACTTTTTTTATTGTATAACGATTTGATGTTTGTAAACAATCAATGCAAAGCGCAATTGATCTACCAATTGAGAAAGATTTACTACATAGGCTCTTAAACCTGATCGGGAAAACTAACCTGTTCAAGTAAAACGAAACCGAAGCAGGAATAATACAATAGGCTACAATCAATGAAGGAGGGTGTGTTAGGGAATTTTTACTTGTATAATTGGCAATCATGCATAAGGTATGTTAGGTTGGTATAAGACGATTGACCAGTGTTGCCAGATCTCCTGATTTTCCAGATCTACTGATTTTACCAAATTTCTCCTGATCTACTGATTTTCAAGCTAAACCCCCTGATTTTTACCTAAATATTTTATTTGATAAAAAAGAATATACCGAAAAAGTGATGTTAAAATGTAATGGATGCAGCTATTTTTTAATTTGCCCGTGCGTCTGATGTAGAAATTTGCATTATTTCGTTACGATATAATTTTTAATTTGCGGCATTTGGCGAGAGCGTAGTACAGTTATGAGATGAGATTATGACAATGGCGGACTAGCCTTATATTTATGTGTTATGCACGAACTATTAAAACCTAGTGTTTTATTTATGAGAGAAGATACCAATTTCATATTCGTGGCAGCCAGTGAGCATGGGGCAATTCGCTTAAATTTCTGATCGGCTAACCAATAACAAAAAAAATCTTAAATATTTATCTGTAATTACTGATTAGTCAACTAAATCGAAAAACTCATCTGACTTTGTTTTCGTCCGTTTTGTTAAATTAAAACAACGTTAAAAGTTAAAATCCCCCATTATTTTCCTATCCGTCCGCACCAATTTTATATTTAAGTACGAATCAAGAGAAAAGAATACAACAATTGCTATTAAGTATTACAGACACTGAGTAACATTAGCGTGTTGATAAAAGGAACTCCCCTAAAATTTACTGTTTACTTTTTTCTTTTTTTTATTGTATTAATGTTATAAATTAAAGTTTCTTTTGTGTGTGTGCATGTTTTCTTTGACTTCTAAAAAACAACCCTAATTTTTTCTAGTTTACCTTCTGGATTTTAGAAATCCCGTCTGACAACAGCGCGCATCATTGTTTGCGGATTGTATATTACACATTATTATAAATCGAATAAATCCCAATTAAGAAAACTTCCCCGAGTAGATTTAATAATTTTGCTACAGCCTAAATGGGGAAAAATACTTCACGGTTCGTGATTTAAAGGAAGGATATTGACAAATATCGATAGATCAAGAATCTTCACTTTTGGTATGCCATTTAATGGTTGGGTTGGTGTTTCAATAACAGCATTTTGGAACGGTATTTTGTTGTCGAGCTTCGCAATACCAAAATAACTTGTCACTTGTGAACAATGAGCCGAAGCGCGACGCAGGAACGATAGTGGTTTACATTCGCAACGTTCCTATGGAACGGTAATGTCGTTGAAATGATAAACATTTCAATTGTTACTTTGGAACGATACGCTATAGCGCGACATGGGAACGAAGGAAAGTCGACTATCCTCGTAAACGTTGCGCTTTACAGTCGCGACGTTCCTGTGGAGCGTTAACTTGGCTTAAACGATAAACATCGTCCGTCGCGATCTCACCTCATAACTGATTGATTAACATAGTAAACGTGCGTATTGCTCAAATGGTAGATTAGTGTGTTCCGATATATACTGAGAGTATTGAACGTATAACGTATTACAGTAGGTTTACAAAACTGTTCCGATATTGACGATAGCACTGGTAATACTGGAATAACGGAACGTTTGACAGTATTCATACGTAAATATCACAGACAGAAAGAGGAAGGTTAGTTATAGTTGTTATTTTTGTGTTATTTGATGTATGCATAGCGTAGATAAACATATCCCGGAGCATTGTACATATCATCTGTAATAATAATAATAATCATAATGAAAATTGCTATAAGTGCTCTAATAAGTAATAGCACAAGCTGCTATTGAAATTTTAGGACCATAGTACTTTTTTAGTCTTAGATATTCTTCTAAGATATAATTTCCGTTGTAAGTTGCTACCTCATACTAGTAACTTCTCTTAATAATATTCACCGGCAACAAATTTTCATGTAAATTAAACTGGAATATGTAAAAATAAAGAAGCAATATATTTACAGATGCACCATAATCACCATGTTATTATGATAATATGTATAAATACCCAAGTACTGAGCAGCGCTGTAATTACGTTCCGTAACCACTTTTGTATACTGGATGTGCGACTACCGGTATCTGTGTGACGTGATAATTATCCTCAATTTTTATAGTGTAACTATATGAGGTCATAATTATCCGCCGTTTTTGTACTATAATGCCTTACCCATAGCCTTACCTATCGAGGATGTGCGTTTTCAGCAAGGTTGGTAGAATACATTTACTCTAAAGGTGGTCTCAGTTTAGAAACAACGTGCACAATGACGTCAGTGGTAGTGAAATGTAGAACATATGACATCCATCAATTTAAACGTTAGGTTTGTTCGTTTGTCTTGCTCGCGTTAGTTCTAGAGTGTGATAGGATTATGATCACGTGATCGTTTTGATTGCTCAGAACTACTCTAAATGGGTACAAACGAACAGTACAAATTGGTATTTATATAATATACATAACTTAAAAGATTGACAATGGTGGCAATTAACAATCACGATAGCATTAGAAAATCCTTATTACTTATTAATTGTTGTATTTCACTTTCAATGCTTACAACGGATGTCATTTTGTATGAATATGAAGTGAAGTTGGGTTAGGAAAGTAATGGAATGACAGCTGCACTGAACTGCACAAACTTACTCCACCTCCTAAGGAGGTGTAAGTTTGTGCAGTTCAAAACTGTCGGAAGCTGCCCAACATATACAAACGAACATCGGATTGCCAGTTTTTTTTACAAACGAATGGGCAATTTAGAAATTCGAGCTACTCCGTATTGCATTAATTGACAAACGAACAAACCCGTTGTTAGATACGAACAAGTATGTCTACACTACCAATGACGTCCAAATATGCGTTCTTTACCCTTCCGCCCACAATCTTTCGGTCAAGTATTACAAAATAGGAACTGAGACCACCTTTAGAGTAAATGTATACCTTGCGTTTTCAGTACTTTTGTGTTATTCGAATGGTAATTTGGAAATTTATTCCAATATTCGAATTATTGCAATTTTCGAATTATTCGAATATTCCAATATTTTAATTTTATTAGGATATTTATATATTAATTTATTATATGTAACGCGAAAATTATTACATAAATAATGGTAATATTTAAAAAAATATTTCTTTTAATTATAGATATGTATATACGAGAGATGATCGTAAAATATGGTTCTCATATTTTTTAAAAATAGACAGCATTCTTTATTTCCTTAACATTACACATCGTTTTAAAGGTAAAAACTTAAGCTATTTTTCGTCATAATCGCCATTTCTATCCAATCATTTTTGCAGACGGTGCTCCAACTTCTGTATCCCCATGTCGTAAAATTCTGCCACCAGTCCTTTCAAGAATCTTTTCAATGGTGGTGTTGGAAATCTCAGGAATCCGAAGAGCGAGTTGACGAATGGTGACCCTCCGATCTTCAAGCAGTATGCTCTCGATCTTTTCAACGATTTCCTCTGAAACTGATGGTCTTCCGCTCCGCTCTTCATCGTGAATTTCCGTCCGACCTCCAGTGAATTCCCTACACCATTTGCGGACGTGTTGAACAGCTATACACTTTTCTCCATAACACTGAGCGGCGAAGCCAAACGGGAGTGGTACGTGTATAGAGTGGGAGAGCTGCTGCATACGCCAATGTTGTCGGATTTCGCCTAACACGTCTTATTGCTGCCGTAGGGCTTTGGGAACCTTATTTTACGATCATCCCTCGTACAAAACTTATTCCAGTATTATCCAATTTTTCGACTATACGAATGTTGACATATTCGAATATTCGTACATACTTATATTCGAATTTAAGGCAGGCACCAATTCGAATATATTATTCGCAGCCTTAAAAAATGCCAACCTAAAAGGACCCTTAAATTGAAAATCCAAAAAAAGACGCGCCACATGTTTTTTAATAATTTTGAATTCTTTGCTGTTTTTCACTAAATCGCAATCTAGTTTACTATAATCATTTGACCTTTCTAAAATTTCAATAGCAGCTTTTGTTATTAGAGCACCTATAGCAATTTTCATTATTATGATTATTATTATTATTATTATTACAGATATGTACAGTTACAGAAAAATAACTGCTAGCTACATATAATTAACCTTCTTTCTGTCTGTTATATTTACGTATAAGTTATGTACGAATACTGTAAAACGTTATGCGTTCAATACTCTTATCATATATCGGAACACACTACAATTAATGTAATTGTAGCTCAAATTCCAGTGTGTCTCATGTAGAGATCAACCATGTAATAAGAGATAACACCATTTCATATCGGTATTTTGTCGTGGTTGCGAAAGGAACGTTCCATGAGTAGAGCAGTATTTCCCGTTACTATAAACATTGGCAAAGATAGCGCCATCTCTAGTTTATATTTTCAATTTCATTACTTATCATTTCTACGAACCATCTATGAATAGATTTTTGGAATAAATGTAACACACATGTGCGCCTCTATAATGATTTTAAGACAATTCAAAAAAGGATAATTTATACCCATTTTTATAGATTTACACAGAGCTCGAAAGGGTATTTCAATCTCCTATGTCAATCTATCTGCGGTGGCTAGGGTAGGCTGTGCATTATATAAGCAGGTACATAACGGATATTTGTACGAATACCTGAACTCAGCTATTGAAATCAACTTTAGCGCGCTCAAAATGACAATCAGCTGTCTGTTCGTTCCAAACAGTTTCGAATGTTGTGTGGCTTTCTATGAATTGGTATTATTACACATATGTCTCCAAGTAGTGTTTATGAACAATTGTATTTGTTATGTGAATTAAAATGCATCCTGATCGAGAGCTTTTAATTGGCAATCCGTCAGATTTGCAAAATGAAGCAATTAATAGAAATTATGATAGTGTGGTGCGTTTCTACTAATTCTTTTTGACGTCTATGAAAATATTGTTGTTTTAGAACAATAGCGAAGAATTCAGTCCAGAAGAGCAAGCTAATAAATTACCACAATATGTAGCAACAATATCAGGTACTTAACACTTATAATTAGTTTTATTAAATCTACAAATGGTAGCAATTACAAAATATTTTAGCGACGTTAAGCGCAGTATCAGCAGGTGTGGTATTAGGATGGACATCACCCATATCGGATGATATAGAAAATGGAATCTATAATCATATATCTGTTAACGATTATGAAATGGGGTGGATTGGTTCGTTTACGACATTTGGAGCATTTATGTTTAGTTTAGTTACTGGAAGAATATGCGATGTTATTGGAAGGAAAAGTACTTTAATATTATTAATCATTCCTTTTGGCATTGGATGGACATTAATTCTTTGGGCACATAATTTAACAATGTTATATTTTGGAAGATGTATTACTGGGATGGCAGCTGGTGCTTGTAGTATAGCTGCTCCTTTGTATATCAGTGAAATATCACAAAAGGAAATCCGAGGTACTTTGGGAAGCTATTTCCAGTTAATGGTCACTGTTGGTATTTTATATGCATACTGCTTCGGAAAAGTGTTATCTATAGTTAATTATACTATCATGTGCTCATTGGTTCCAGCTGCCTTTGTATTAGTATTTGTTTTTCAACCAGAAACGCCCCTTTATTACTTGAAAATTAATCAGTATAATAATGCTGTAGCAGCATTAGAACATTTACGAGGATCACATTACAATATTCAAATGGAGATGCAGGCGATGGAAAATTCATTAACAGTCACGAATTTTAATTTCTCTGATATACTAAATCGAAGAACAGTGAAGGCTATGGCTATAACTTTAACATTAATGTTTTTTCAACAATTTGGTGGTGTTAATGCAATTATATTTTATACCAGTAATATATTTAATCAAGCTCATATAAAATTAGATGCAAAGATAGCATCAATAATTGTTGCAGTTTTGCAAGTGATAGCAACTTTTATATCATCTCTAATTGTCGATAGGGCTGGCCGCAAAATACTTCTTATTGGGTCTACCTTTACTATGGGTGTTTCATGTCTTTTATTGGGCTTATACTTTAGCTTAAAAGATCGATTGGCTATTGATTCAGATGTGTTATCTACATTAGGATTCTTACCTGTATTATCCCTTTCTTTATATATTATAGCATTTTCTTTAGGTTTGGGTCCTATACCATGGATAATACCATCTGAAATATTCACATCTGATGTGAAAGGCGTTGCAACTTCCTTTGTTGGCAGTTTTAACTGGTGCCTAGCATTCTTTATTACAAAGTTTTACCTAGATGTTGAACATGTTATAGGACAAGATTCCTCATTTTATATATTCTCTGTGATATCATTGATTGGGAGTTTATTTGTTTATTTTATTTTACCAGAAACCAAAGGAAAAACTAGTGAAGAAATACAAAATGCTCTTGATACCTAATGTTATATATTTATAGATTGAAATGTTCTTTATTAATTATTAAATTATATTATTTTTATTCTAAATGTTATCTTGAAGGACATATACTATTATACAAAATGTGTATAAATTTGTGACAAATCTTTGCGTAACTTGGTTTTTTGAAAACATTTTGAGATGAAAACATAGGCTTTCACAATACACTACCAGCATTATTATAATTGACAACATCGCATTATGTTATTTGGCAATTTAATTTTATAGCTGTTCTATAACTGATTAAACAATGAAAATCCAGAGCTACGCATTCCTATTGGCTATTCACTCAACTGTTCCACAACAGTTACGTCCGCTGAATGCGCCCAATATTTTAACAATCGTTTCTTTCATAGTAGTACCCTCAAAGAATATTTGGTACTATTAAAAATTTATGTTATAACACCTTACCTTTGTTCTCTTATTGATAAAAACGAATCATTTGATATAATTGTACCGTTTTTTAAAACGAGATGGAGTTCTGATAACACAATTTACTATCAATAGCTTTATTCTATTCGTCAAAGTTCACAAAAACTCCTCAAATAATTCTAACAATGTCACTTTTTCAAATCCCCAAAATAAAACTTCACTTTGACATCACTGCCTTCTCATTTTTTCTGTACACTGCCCCCTCTTTAAACCTGATCGTCCCGATCAATTTCATGGTTTGCCTCGTTGTAGACCCTCAGTCGGTCGACGTGTACTACCTTCATGTTAGAACGGGCGCTCCTCCGAATACGATACACGACATCGTTGATCCGTTTGATGACAGTGTACGGCCCTTCCCAACCTGGCTGCAATTTGAGATTGCGCCCCTTTTGACGGAATGGGTTGTAGAGCGAGACGTTGTCACCATCTTGGAAATCAAAGTTGTTCGCTCGTCGGTCGTATCGAGTTTTCATCCGGTCACTTTCAAGTCGCATCTTTGTCCTAACTTGGCGATGGGTTTCTTCCAATCTCTCTTCTGTTCTTTGGACAGGCTCTTCTGAACTTCCAAAGAGTAAATCAGCCGAGAGACGTAACTTTCTTTCAAATAAAACATTGGCAGGTGTTTTTTCCAATTGTTTTATGGACAGCACTTCGGTAGGCGAGAAGGAAAAACGGAAGGTGCTTGTCCCAATCGTCTTGGTGGTCGTTAACTGCCGTACGTAAATAGTTTTCGATGGTCTTGTTGAAGGGTTCGACCATACCATCTGACTGTGGGTGGAGCGGAGTTGTTCTGGTCTTGACTATTCCCAGCAGTTTACAGACCTCCCGAAATATGGAAGAGTCAAAGTTACTGCCCTGGTCAGAATGTATTTCTCTTGGCACTCCAAATCGGTAGAACATATTCGTCACCAGTACCTCGGCTACAGTGGTGGCTTCCTGGTTCGGGATGGCGTAGACTTCTGGCCATTTGGAAAAACAGTCCATGGCCACCAGAAGAAAACGGTTTCCGGATTGAGTGACCGGAAAAGGTCCAGCAACGTCGATGGCAATTCTCTCGAATGGTACGCCTACCAGATATTGTTTCATCGCTCCTCTGCTTCGTCGTCCTTCAGACCCTCTTTGGAGCGTTCGAAAATTTGCTGGAGGGCTTCTGGCAACTGGGTAGATTTGGCACAGGAATCAGCATTTCCTTCGAAGGCATGGATTTCTTGGATTTCCTGACAAGTTCCTAGCACCGTACCCTTAAGGATCTTCTGAACATAGGTGTTGAAATTAGTGGTCCGGACAAGAATTGGTTGACCATTAATTTGAACTGAAGTCTTGGCTGCTGGCATTCCTTTCTTAATATTGTCCTTTGCTGATTCTATGACTCCTATCATACCCCGGCGTGGATCACCTCCGATCGTGATCGGTATGTTGCACACAGATTTTGCTGGCACCAAGACATCTTCTTTCACCACCTCGTCTCTAATATCAGCAACTATAACTTATTGGGATATTAGATGACGTCCTACTCGTATCTCTACTTCCGTAACTCCGTGGATGGGCGTCTTATCTCCGGCAACAGTCGTCAGGGTATAGAGTCTTCCAGCTAGGCGTACTCTCCTTTTGGCAATAAGATCGGGTCTAACGATTGTATGTGATGCACCAGTATCAACTGTTAATCGACATCTTTTGCCAAACAACGCGCTATCCACAACCAACCTTTGGGCTCCACATTGTAAAAGAGACACAGTGATTGTATGCGAGGGGACATGATAGAAGTCTGCCAGCCTCCCCATCTTAGAGCTGGCCAAATCTAGCTTTCCCTGGTCGTCATTCGCCGCGTCAGTTTCATACAGGCGCACACGGCAGCGGTTCTTAAAATGCCCTGATTTTCTACGATTCCAACAAACCGGTTGACGTCTTGTTCTTTGGCCATCGCTCGTCCCAGGTCTGCCTACTTCCCCATCAGAATGGTTCTTTGTCAGTTGTGCTATCAATTTTGCTAGAGCGTCAACAATGTCTTCCTGGGACTTTCCAGTGACTTCGGCTTGTCATACCCGTACGCTTCCCATTGAAGCGCCTGCTGCTTCATACTCCAGTGCATGAGCCAGAGCATCTGAAAGATTCTTGTGCCGACCAAGACGTAAAGCCTTTTGTCTCTCAGGATCCTTGACACCATTAACGAAGGCATGCACGGTTAACTGCTCGATGACGTCTTAGGGAGCAGACGGAAACGCGAGTCGAACCAGTCGAGCGACATCCACCTGAATTTCTTGCAGACATTCACTGCTTCTCTGCGACCTGGCTTTCAATTGCGCCTAATAGACTTGTTGTAAGTGTCTATTGCCATAACGAGCATCCATCACTGATGTTAGTGCCGGATAATCATGGTGTTGGCACTCTGGGATTGTTTGCAAAATATTCAATGCGTCACCTCGCAGTGCGACGATTAGCGCCGTAGCCTTGCCCATACCAGACCAACCATTAGCAGATGCGGCAGCCTCGAATTGTTTGAGGTACGTTGACCATTGGACGCTGCCGTCAAACGTTGGTGACTTTACTTTTTCCCCAGAACGTCCTTCCATATGAACGGTGCCAAAGCTCTTCAAATTCGACATTTGTTCTCGCAATCGCTCGTCTATCTCCCCGGACTTTTTCTGCTGTTCGTGCAATGTCTTCTGTAATCGTTCTTGAACATCCCAAACATCTTCAAGCTTCCGGTTAAGATGCTCCTCGACAGTTTTGACATTGCCATGGGATCAACAACGACAGATGATCCTTCACCTGGCTTAGCCTCACCTTCATACTGGCTGTCTGTTTCGGCACTCCGATTAGTGTTTCTTGTGTCCATTTTCCCGGTACTCCTTTCGTTCGCCCACTTCTGACACCAATTGTACCGTTTTTTAAAACGAGATGGAGTACTGATAACACAATTTACTATCAATAGCTTTATTCTATTCGTCAAAGTTCACAAAAACTCCTCTAATAATTCTAACAATGTCACTTTTTCAAATCCCCAAAATAAAACTACACTTTGACATCGCTGCCTTCTCATTTTTTCTGTACATAATCTTTGAGTAAAATACAAACTTTTTGACGAAATATGTAACTTCAGTGACTTCGTATAGTCAAAACCTAGGGAACATTTTTGTTATAATAGTTTGGTCTTAAAATTGTCCAAGGTGTTATGCTATGTGGAACTTTAATACAACTTTATCACCACTCGGTAAGCTGGCAGAAGCGTTACGTTGGCAGAATATCTCACATGCGCAAAAGGCATTTCCAATACTAACCAGTATGAAAATCGTTTGCGTTTTCAGTAACTATTTAGTTGTGGGGAAGCCATTTTACATAAAAAAAGTAATTACAAACCACTTCTTTATTTATCCAAGTTATAACTCCGGGGTCGGCAACCTTTTTAGGATAGTGGGCCACTTTTAGAAGAAATATCTTTAGGCGGACCGCACAGTCCGGAAAAAAAAAACATTATTTAGGAGCACTTTTCTTAAAATTACATAATCATGCGCATTTGTGTCCCTTCACAGCATGCTCGCTTGCAGATCCTAACTTCATATAATTCGTTATTGCCTGGCGGGCCGCACAAAAACTTATGACGGGCCGCTGGTTGACTCCTGATAACTGACAGAAGTGCAGGTTTGATCAACATAGAATTTCAAGTAGGCCTATCAACGTATAAAAATCTTAATACATGTATGTCCACTGATTGCGATTTTCGTACGTTATACCATCGTGTGTTGGTGTTTCGTTTTAGTGGGGAAATCCTTTATTTGAAATCCTACAGTGACTAACTCTGTACATACAAAAATGCCTTTATTAAAGACGAAGATAGTTTAAGTATATTACTTATACTTTTTCTCTACAATATATAGTTTATTTCAAATTATAAGAATATAACTTTGGACGGCTTAAATGCTGTTATTGCACCACCTGCGGTAATAACTACCTGGATACGCAAACAAACTGCTGAGGACCGTAATGACAAAATTTAAGCGAATTGAATAGAAATGGAATTATGATTTGCGATATGCGTAACTACCTGTTTGTACATTTAAATCTCATTTAATATGTAAATTCTTTAATTACTTGTAACATCGAATTGCTTACTATGTAAATTTATACTGTTTGTAAAATATATATACATAAACATATAATTATCTTATAGGGCCGTAATTTATAGTCAATACGGCCCCTAGATTCAATATGCATTGCCAGGTTATTATCGTCACAGAAGGTGCAATAAAAGTATTAAAGGCCTTGTAAGTCTACAGTTATATTCTTATAATTTGAAATAAACTATACTAAGATGTTGAAAGTTGATGTTTGATATTTATCTCATAGCATTTAGTGAGTGTTTGTCATGTTTGTATTAGTTAGAAAGTTCGTAGACTTATTCTTACATTAACTTTTGTGTTAGTAATTTGATTTTTTCGTACTATAATCGCCGAACAGGTGCAGTAGCAGCACTTAGTAACCAGCAGGTCATTAACGTGCCGTACCTCAAATAACGTTTGCTATTGGGTGATTAGCAAGTTCGCTTACATTAGAATAAACGTGTCAGTCAGTTGGCGTCTGATTGTGTTCGTGTTGTTTGGTTAATATTCCTGTTACTCTACTAACGTCATTTCTAATATTTTATAATTATTAAAGATTAAATATTCGCCAAGTCGCAAATGTTAAATGATGATTCGTATTTACATAGTTTATACAGCGTGCGCTGGTCTCTGTAATCTTGATGCCAGTGAGACGTTGCCATTGCATTTGTTCGCCATTTCTAGTATAGTTCCTAACAAGGTATCAAAATATACTGCATTACCGGATAGGTATCATGAGAGGAAAAGTTTTTTTTTATTATGCATTTATGAAAGAAAAATATCCTTCATAAAAATTTTTGCTTGTTCTAAAACTCTTAAATAACACTAGACTTACAAAATCAATTTCTTAATATTGTATACAATGGCGCTTTTTGTAATTTTTGAAGCAGAATGTTAACTGTTTAGTCCTATTCACATTGTATTAATATCTATAATTACATTGATTGTAATGCTTTTCACATTGCGTTATTGTTAAAATGTAAGAAATTTCAAGAAAAGGAGCGTTACGTATTGTGGAAGGTGGTGGAATTATAGAGTAAGTGAAAATAGTCATGTGTTGTGAACTTAATAGTTATTTGTTTCTTTTATTTGTAATATCTTTATTTTCGAAATTAAAATGCGCGCTTCTTCTTCTAACTTTTATTAACAAAACACAACACTATAATTCCACCTTATAACGATGCCCCCATCTTGCCTACTTCCCCTCTCTTCTTCCACTATTGCCAACCTTACATCTAAATTATCTGGCGGCAATATTTAAAATTCAAACTTCAAATTCTACAGGTCGTCCATCCTGACAAACTAAATTGACCTAAATTCAAGACAAACAAACTTAAATATAATTTACTTGCTAATCATATACAATTTCAATAGATTAAGGATACGTAAATGGATGGGTATCAAAAATAAAAGGATATGCTACTCGTATCTTCTTGGCCTGCTTGCGGCTCTTACTCTACTACTTCCCTTAGGTATCTATCGTTACCTAAACACTTCTTTATAATGTAGGGTCCTTTAAAGCGAGGCAATAGTTTTTTATTTAGATTCGGCGTGGTATCCACGTTGGGTATCATAACGAAATCTCCAACTTCAAATACCTGATTATTACTATATTTTCCATCATAGTATTTCTTGTTATAGCCTTGACTCTTCTGAATCTTATCTGACGCCTTCATTCTTAAATCCTCTAATGTTTCTTCCTTACTTTCCAAACCAATAAGATACAATCTGAGTTCATCTTCGCCCCTCTGTTCTACCTTGAACAGTAGTTTACTTGGACATCGACCTATCTGTTCAAGTCTTGAGTTAGCTTCGCCAACATTCGTGTGAGCGTTCTGTTGATCCTTTCGATTTGTCTGTTTGCCCGAGGAGTGCCCGTTGATATAAGGATGTGTTTTATTTCCTGTTCTTTAACAAAAATTTGAAAATCATTAGATATGTAACAAGTACCTCGATCCGATATTATTTGGGTAGGTTTGCCATAACTTCTAAAATAGTCCTTTAGGTGCTTAATCACTTCGTTGGTGTTCGTCGTTTTACAAGCGTAAAGTCACAAATTTGGTAAATCCATCTATCACTTCAAAAATATATTTCTTTTGGTGGTGAGTCTTTTCCAGAGGGCCATAATGGTCTACATGGATTGTATAGAAGGGTAAACTTCCTTTAGGGATATTATGCAAATGACCTTGTTCTTTAGTGAGTGGAGAGTGAGTAATACATTTCAAGCAGTTACTAATGTAGTTTTTTACAGCGTCCACTAAATTTGGAAACCAGTATGTTTTCAGAATTAAATCGGTTGTTTTATTGATTCTGAAGTAACCCATGCAATCATGATTGATTATCGACGTTTTCATGCTGTACAACAAACAATAAATTTCCATTAACTTTCGATACAATAAGCCGTTACGTCATAGAATTTATTCTCGGTTCCCTCTATTGACTCTTTAATTTTCTTACAAGTAGAATCTAAATCTTGTTTTAATGCTAAATTTTTCTCCATTGTATTTTCGTTAAGAATTAAAATACAACGACTTAGTGCATCAGCATGCAACATACTTTTACCAATTCTGTGTTCTAATTTGTATTTATAGTCTTGTAAAGTTAAAGCCCATCTTAACATCTTATTATTTATTTCCTTTTTGGCTAAACCTAATTTAATACTATTGCAATCGGTAATAATCGTAAAAGGAGTACCATATAAATAAACCCTAAATCTCTGTATTGCATTAACTATAGCCACCATCTCCAGCTCAAAACTGTGATACCTACTTTCTGTTTCAGTAGTTCTCTTACTAAAGTAAAAGACTGGATTAAACTTATCATCCTTCTGTCTTTATACTAAAACGGCTCCAAACCCGTTTGACGATGCATCGCAGTGTAGTTGTGTTTCAGCATGAGGATCGTACACAGCTAATACCGGTTCTCTTACTACAGCTGACTTCAGGTATTCGAAAGCTAGAAGTTCTTGTTCGTCAAATTTGAATTCCACATCTTTCTTCAATAATTTATACAAGGGAGCTGCATGCAAAGCAGAGTCCTTTATGAACTTCCGGAAGTACGATGCCAGTCCTATAAAGCTTTGGACATCTTTGGGGTTTTGTGGAATAAGGAAGTCCGAAATTGCCTTCACGTTCTCCTTGCTGGGTCTGATCTCGCTTGCTGATATACTATAACGCAAAAAATCTAATTTCTGCTGCAAAAGGGAACATTTGTCAATTCGTAATTCGAGTAAATTTTCTTTCATCCTGCCCAGTACCTGTTCTAGAATTTTTAAATTTTCCTCAACCGTTTTTGTAGCTATAAGTACATCGTCTATATAAATTAACACTTGATTTTGTTCGTTCATATCTTTGAAGATTAGATGAATATACCTCATAAAAGTAACAGGACTATTGCGAAGTCCAAAAGGCATTTTCACATATTCATATTGACCATCGGGGACAACAAAAGATGTATATTTGATTGAATTTGTCGCTATGTTCACGAGGCGGAAGGCATTTTTTAAATCAAGTTTAGTAAACCAAGATTTTCCCTTTAATTGATCAAGTTGATCGTCTATTCTGGGTAATAGAAAATTATCTCTTACAGTGATCTTGTTTAGCTCGCGATAATCAGTGCATAAACGTAGGCCTTTCTTATTCTTAACCAGTACAACAGGTGAACTATAAGACGAATTACTTTTTTGAATAATACCTCTTAAAAGTAAATCACGTATTATGCCTTGAACTTCTTGCCTCTCACCATATGATACTCTCCTAGGTCGATAAAAGAATGGGGAGTGATTGGGATTAACAATAATATTCATCTCAAAGTCTACTACAGGTTTTTGAGGTTTTGGAGAGGATTTATAGTCTAACACAAGATTATTTAACTTATCAATACAACCACATTCCCACTTACATTTAAATCTATTTCCCGTACATCATTAATAGCATTTATCAACAACAATTCTTTATTAAAACTATTCTCTTGTTGCAATATCTGAATATTATTTCCCTCAATAGTTAATTTAACATTGTTTGTGAATAAATTTCTACCTATAACTGATTCACATGGAATGCTGTTATCTGGTACAACATAAAAATCTAATGTTAACTCTACGTTTGTAATAACAATATTTACAGTAAGTTTACTTATTAATTTTAATATCAGTAACATCAATGGAATCGATTTCAAGAGCCTGTACAATACAATTACGAATTAATGAAATGGGACTGTCTGTATCAATAATACCTATAATAGTTTTGTCTAATTTTGCATTATTTACCTTAACACTAACAGTATACGCTGCTGGAACAGTCTCAACCAACATTGCTGTTGCATTTTGATTCTGCTTTCTTCTGTCCGGACAATCCTTGACACGATGATTAGCATCTCCGCATTCGTAGCAAGCTCCTTTCGGTCTTTGAGGTTTAGTGCATTGTGTTGCAATGTGTCTAGCTCATCCACAGTTGTAGCAACTCGCTTTGGCTGCAGGTACATTTCTCTCAGGTCTTTGTACAGTTGGTCTTGTATTGATCACGGTTGTTTTTTGCTGCATTTACTCTATCGAAATTACTTAATCTTGAAACAACTCATCTTCATCGTTGTAATATTTGGACATTACGAAATTGCTTTTTTCTCTGGACCATAGTCCAATTGCTATTTGTTCTTTCATTTCATTAAATGATAAGTTTCAACTTCTGCATAACCTAATTTTCTCCTGGAAATACAAACTTACATTTTCTTTCGACCCTTGTACCCGCTCTTGCATCTCCTTCCATAACACTGTGATACTCTCTTCCCCCACAAATGTTTTCTTAAAGGCTTGCTTAAAACTTGCCCAATTAACGATTTCTTTTTGTTTTCCTTCGAACCAGCGTTTCGCTGCACCTTTTAACTACATTCTAGCTTTTTCATATATAAATGCGTCTGGCCATTCATGTATATGAGCTGTACTTTCTATTCTAACCACTGACGTGCTTCCTAAGGTCCTTCTTCACCTTTGAAGTCGCTAACGTTTTTAGATAAATCTGGCATAACTGTATAATTTCTAACTTGATTGTTCGCCTGCATCATTTTTATAAATGCATTATTCTGTTGCATTACTTCGGTCAACGCCTTGAACATGTCATTTATTGATAATTCTTCAGTCGCACCACTTGGTTTATTACTTTCGATGCTTGCACCTGCATCACCCATTCTCGCGTTATTCGCCATGTTTACTTGAAAAAAACCGTCGAAATTGCTTTTGGTGACCACCAAATTTTCGTTATCGTTCATACTTCGCGTTTTCGCAACCTACCACACAACCTTGGCCTTTATCCCATTTCTGAACTGTAATATCTTTATTTTCGAAATTAAAATGCGCGCTTCTTCTTATAACTTTCATTAACAAAACACAACACTACAATTCCACCTTACAACGATGCCCCCATCTTGCCTACTTCCCCTCTCTCCTTCCACTATTGCCAACCTTACAACTAAATTATCTGGCGGCAATATTTAAAATTCAAACTACAAATTCTACATATTTGAATAAAGATATTAACACGGTATTATAGTCACAATCTGGATGTAAAAAGTATTACGATCAATTAGCACAGTATTAATAGGACTCCTTCAAATCAATGAAAAACTATAAGCAGCCATTTTTTGCAATTAGAATTAAATAATTAATAATAATACTAATCCACGCCTTTACAGGCTCCAACAGCATTTGCCATTTACGGGGGGCATCGGCCGTCCATGAGTTATTATACCTGTGCCCATAGACTGTCTTAAGACGTTCACCCTCGACATTCGCCAATTAGGCAACTCAGAGCTGTGAGCATAAATACATAATAAAGTTTTCCCTCTTGTGGCACCTATCTGCTAGTACAATGTACACCTACTAGCATCTTATCTGATATATCCCGCATTTGGTGTATTAATTATTCTAGAACGTTCTTTTCTTATGTGTATCAGGTTAAACGCATCATATAACTGTAGTAATAGGCTTTTATGTGCTTCTTTGGAAAATTGATACTGTTCAGCATCTCCGTCGAGTAAACTTAAACAAAACACCATCTTTTTTCATTTCAATAGTTCCAACTTCCAACGCGCTATAATCTTGACAGTATTAAGTACCTACTGCCTGTGCGATATCATTTACCGTTTTGTTTGTGTGGCCATTCATGTTCCTACTTATGTATATTTCGTAGTAATATGTTTAAATATTATTTTTATGATTATGGTACTTAATAAATATTTGTTGATAAAAAGCAGTTTTATTTTAACTCTGGTTTTAGACAAAATATATTGTCAGTGAATATGATTACTGTATCTTGTATTGCGGTGCACTATAATTTTATACTATTATAACCTTAACACTTAAGTGGGAAAGATGTTTAAACAAGATAGCTATATCTGTCGATTAAATTGGTTGTTAATGCTGAAAAATGTTTTTGATAGTACTACTGTTGGGCACTATCGGTATTTTTTGCTATCGATAGTCAGAACAACTAGTCTTCGGTAGTACTATCGACAGTCTTCGATAGTGTCCGATATTCTTCAATAGTACTATCAATAGCCTTCTTTAGTGCCTGTAGCTGTAGTCATGTCGATAGTCCAATTGTAAATGTTCTCTAAAAAAAAAAAATTTCTGAGACTTTCAAAACTATCAGAACCTGCAAAATGGGAATCCTACCAAGAGAGAATTGACTTCTTGGCGGCAAACGCTATCATCAACGAAGATATAATAAAAATTTGTTTTTTTAAAGAGTGTGTCATTGATAGCTCCAGCAAAAGTAAAAGACAAAAAACACAATGAAATAATTGAAACTTTACAAAGTCATTTCGCCCCGCGAACATCGGAAATTGTTTGGAGATTTAGTTTTTACCGCCGGGTTCAATAATCCGTAGAAACTATTTCTGTTTACATAAAAGACGTTTGGCTGAAAAATGTGGTTCTGCTAGTTCTTTAGATACTATGCTTCACGATTGAATTGTGTGTGGTGTACGCGATGACACGCTTCAAAGACGATTGCTGCCCGAAGATATCAAAAAGTGCAAGATCTGTGTTTCGCTCACGAAGTAGCAGGGCGTAGTTTGACGATGATCTAAAAATCATCCAAGTAAAGTGCGTGCTGTGCTATCACGTTTCCGCGAAGATGGACTACATTTTTCGCGCGGAGAAAATTAATTTTTTCAGGATTTGAAATTTCCTACGGTATTAAATTCACGAAAGAAAAGTGATTGCTATTATCAAAACGTCCGCGCCCGCAAATAAAACAGAATTGCATGCATTCTTATGATGAATGAATTTTTATTATATTTTCTTGAAAGATAAAGCCGCTATCGCAGAACCGTTACATTGTTTATTACATAGACTCACTTTTTCAGTGGCAAAAACAACAATGTGCATTCGAAAAAATTAATGAAATCGTAGCACGTGAACCGGTATTAGGACACTATGATGAAAGAAAAAGATTAATGTTGAAGTGCGGCGCTAGTCCTTATGGTGTTAGTTGTGTTCTTAGGCAGCCAAACGAATCCGGTATTAACTTTCCAATTACGTATCATAGCCGAACACTTTCTTCCTCAGAAAGGAACTTCGCACAGTTAGAGAGGAAAGTCTTAGCCACTGTTATAGGGGTTAAAAAATTCCATGTCTACGTATATGGTCGACGCGTAATAATACCTACGGATCATAAACCACTGCAAGGAATCTTAAGTTCTAACAAGACAACTCCAGAAGTTTTTCTCCTCGAATGCTGCGTTGGATAATTCTACTGAGCGCTTACGATTACGATTTACAATATATGCCAGAGGCAAAAATCGGAAATAATGCAAATACGCTAAGCAGACTACCCCTTAAAGTAAATGCCCCGAAAGCTCCAGGTTCTACAGATGTTCTTGTGCTTGAGAATATACCTGAAAAGATTCTCGATGCAAGTAGCTGAAGAAACCGCCAAAGATCCTGTTTTGACGAAGGTTTTACTATGGGTATGGAGGGGATGGCCTAATGGCAAACAATATGTTTCCTACTGATTTTTTACCCACCCTACAGCGAAATAACAAGATAAGCTATTTGCTTTGGGGTACGTGACTAATAATTCCAGCAGGAGGGAGGGACAGATCGATGAGAATATTTATTCCGCGCACCCAAGTATCGTAAAAATAACTAACATGGACAAAGAAATTGAAGATAAGATGAATAGGTGGCCTGAATGTAAACAGGTGAAGAATACGCCCAATAGAGCTCCAATCCATCCGTGGAAATGGTCACGTGCTCCACGCGTTTGCATCTAGATTTTGCCGGTCCTATGAATGGAATTTATTTCCTTGTTATTGACGCATACTCCATATGGCTGGAACTTAGACTAGTTTCTGGCCCTTCAGCAACTGTAGTTGTAAAAATAATAATAGTCTCAAATAATGGAACAGCATTTACATCCGCTGAGTTCCAAGGATTTCTGCGTAGCAATGGCATTAGACAAACCTTGGTCGCTTTATACCATTCCAGTAGAGTTAGACAAGCTAAAAGAATTGTGCAGAATGTTAAGGTAGCCTTAAAAAAGATGACTGAAAATTATATTTTAAGTAAACTTTCCAGATACCTGTTCACCCAGCATATCACACCTCATAGCTTAACAGATAAATCACCAACCGAGACTTTAATAGGACGTAGGCTAACCACTATATTGGACAAGTTTTATCCTGATTTTACAAAGGAAATGGTGAGTAAGCAAGATACCAAAATTCAACAGAAGCCAACGAGAATTTACCTAGTGGACACCTTCTACTATTATCGAAGCGACTGATCCACTTAGTTATAAAGTAGCTATTCCGGATGGAATGACGAGTAAGAGACACGCCAATCAATTGCGCTCGGGCGTTGAGCCTAGTTCTCCAGAACCAAATGTTGAAATGGAAAAGTCATCACTAGAGCGGGCACTTTTTAAATTTCGCGGATGATTTAAGTTTGTAGTTTCGGCAATAAATGACGTATACGCCAATTTCTTAACGTAATACAGATAAATATACCCTTTATTGCCGGAACTACCAACTTAAATCATCCGCGAAATTTAAAAAGTGCCCGCTCGTCATCACCCAACCACCTAGATTTATCAGATGCCGACAGGGACACAGGCCAACCTGAATTTACAGCAGTGGAGAATGCTCGCGTGGATGTTCCGGAAAGCGTTAATTCATCACCAAGGGACCCGCTTTCGGTTCGACCTACCTGAGTACGACAGGCTCCGAAATACCTGCAAGATTATACAACCTAATATTATTTCAATTAGGAGGAAAAAATATCATATATTTATCAACACAGCAGTTGGCAACGCCAGCAATTTCCCCTACTGACAATATTTTGGGCAATGATCTTTATCTACGAAACTGGAACTGTGCTCCGAATATTTATTTCTTGAGGCACATTTTGAGAGAGACCGATAATAGAGGTGGTAGTCTTTGTCATACACGTGTTTGTTAACAGTCGAAATAGTCAAAGGTTAGCTTATTTTAATAGTTTCTTAATTTTTCTGTCTATTTGGATGTATCCGAACACTACATCGTGTACCTACTACAAGGATTTATAAAAAAAATTCTGTTGATTTATTAGTTGTGGGTTGAGTTTAAAGCGGAACTTGATAAACTTTGGGTGTAATATTTACAAACTTTTTGTTTCTGCATGCACCAAATAAACATAGTTAATTTTTGTGTTGCATATGGATGTAGTAATGAATATAATCCACAAAAGCCAATTTTCGAGTAAAGAATTAAAAAAATATTACACTTAGCCTAACCTAATGTTTTATGTACTTTCTGCCACTACAGTAATAACTCCTTTGTATTTATATTTTTGATAAAATATTAAAATAGATATATATATTTTTAATTTTCCTCTTAAACGTCCTGAAATCCTAGAATGTTGGATAAAAGCTATTCGCCGAGAAAATTGGAAACCCCCAAAAATAAGTAAACTTTGTTCATAGCATTTTCCACTGACTTTCAAGATAGATCGAAATCTACCAAAAAAGTTCTTAAGCCTGATGCCATTCCAAGTTGTTTTTCTTTTCCTAAACATTTGCAAAAGAAAGCTGTTGTACCCAGAAGAAAAATAACAAAGATAAAAAACTACTGCATTTTCTTCATTTTCCTAGATTTAAAAAAATGTAAATCTTACAACATCGACTCCTATAGTGTTCGTCAAGTTTTCTAGAACGGCTTGTAAATTGTTTATGCAATTTAATACGCCTCGTGTAGATAAGTGACTGTTTTCTAATTGCTCAATAACTTGTGCAACTTCAGAATAGTTCATTGAAATTTAATCTATTTGTTGTTGAACGTCCGAATTGGGAAAAAGTTGCTGACTATCTGGAACTGCTGCAGAATCATATGAATCAAGTTTCAAGATGACATTTTTCACTTGTGAAAAATATTTCTGATAGTAAGATACTGCCCGGAGCCATGGTCCCCATCGCGTTATTACAGGCTGAGGTGGTGGTGGTAATTTCGGACACAATTGTTTGAATACACGGATGCGTTTGGGAGATTGTATTGTTCTGTTGACGCATGCGCAAAACATAAGCTTATTGATATTCTCCACATTATTACACTCACTGAGGTTAGGTTTAGGGTTATACCTGTGTTCATAATTCCAAATTTGATTTACATTACATACTGGGCTTATTTCGGCGAATTTCTTTTTGTTTACATTTCTCAATATCGAGAGTTAGGTTAGAATGATTATATTTATGTCCAGTGCGTTCCATTTAGCTCACTATCAGTACCGTTCAGTACAGCACTCTGAGGAACGATGCGGTACAATTAATAAAACAAATAGAAAGTAGCTATTGCCAACAAGAGAGTTGTTAAATGTGCATAGAATAGAACCGCCGGATATGCGAATTTAGATAACGCATATCGTCGGCGACACAAGAAAAATTCGGAAAATCGGGGATCGTCTACATACATATTCGTGTCAAATACATTATATATTTTATGATACAATATTATTCAAAATAAACAGGAAAAAATTGTTACTCAGATGTGCTAGTTATCAACTATAAAATTACCTATTAAAACATATTTGCATACATCAGTGAATTGCAGAATAGGAAATAACTGGAAATAACGACAACACATTACAGTACAGTACCATCAATTTCATATATATAAGGCATTTTTATTATTATATTACAAAATACATTTAATATTCTATAATTCTATACTATACAGATATCTTAAATATCACATTGTATTTATTTACATTTACATAATCCATAATAATCCTTAGGTACATAAATATGATATTACATACATGCATATTTTTTTTAATAGATATGTATAAAGTGCTAATAGAAATCAAGGTTGCAAACGTACGCTGGGACTTATTTGTTTCAATAATTTATCCTACACAATATAGGGACTGTAATTTCTTCACAGAAGTAATGGTAACTTAGGGTAACCCGTTATTGCACATTTAGGTAAATGATTGCTGAACAATCGAAGAGTATATGCAGATAGTATTTTTGAAAATAAACATTTCCATAATTTCTAAACTAAATATTAAAAGCATATGGTAAAAAGCTGCAATATACAGAGGCATAAATATATCTCTTTGTATATAATAAATTATTATACTCAAACTATAATCACAAGTAACACAGCTTTTTGGAAAATTATAATACAGATCATATATACGCCACTGTATGGGGATAAAAAGACAATATACTACAAGTGTACATTACTAAAGCATGTACATACATGTATCAGCACAATGAAATAATTCTTAATAGACACCTTTTTAAATGCGAAGTAATGAGGGAGTTTACTTCACAGTAACCTTCAATTTTCAAACACATTACAAGATTACATTTCGTTCAGAGTTATCGATTCTGGGCATACCCACATTCTTGTTTATTTACTTGTACGTTCTTCACTTACTGACATTGTCATTTGAAAGTTAATTTTTCTTTAAATAATCAATCAATCTGCAGAAGAGCGATTAACGCTAGTGATTTTTAAAATTCACAAATACGTGACAATATTTACACATACTTCGAAGGTAAATTTCCGCTTTTTTTGCCTGACAATGTATTGTACATTACTTGTTTACGGGATGGGCATTCAAAGTTCAATCCATACAATCAACCAAAACCACTTTGAATTTTTTCGTAAACAATACAAGCTATACAAAGTAGGCCAAGGCAAATATCATTATTTTACTTTAAAACAATAATTTTACAAGGAATTAATATTTTTCAACCATGCAAAGGTGGTACCTACTACAATTAAGAAAATTAATGAAACATAATATCAACATAGAAAGAGATAACTATCGATAGTTATACATATAAGCTTTGTTCCGACACCCTCAGAAAACCGTAAATCTACCAGTATCTGCGTAATATGCTAACTGCAGCTCTTTTTGGGGATTGCGCATATACTGGACGGTCAATTTACGGGTTTCTGAAGGCGTTAGAACAAGCCTATAGTACCAATGGCATCGAAAGTCTTTGAAGTTTTTTACTTAAAATATGACACCATGCGTTGTTCCAGTACCCTATCAAATTCTACTTCTATTTATGAAAATAGAAACCAGGAAATATTGAAAAACGTAAATTATAAGTAAATTTGAAAGAAACGTCATCTTAGAATATTAACGTGAATAAACAATTGCGGCTGATAAATTTTCAATGATGTCACCAAGGGGTGGGGGTTCTTGGAATCCAACGAGAATACTATTTTGGCTCCTCTCGTAGACATACTGCAAACTAACCTATATCTATCTCTTTCATAAGTGGTTTGTAACTAGGGTTACAAAGTTTGTAATATGTTTGCAACCATAGTATCTGTAGTTGAAAATGTCATTCGCCAAGTTTGTCTGTGTTTTTCAGTGAATTATAATGGATTTGTTCATTTCGTACTTGTTTACTTCCGTTGCTTGAAGTTTTCATTTAAAAATCGGTCTTTTCAAAGCTGCCTGTACGGACAAATTTAACAATTACAAGTATTAGAACTACAGTAATAGGTAGGTTTATTATTTATGGTATTTGTAAATTATGTTACTTAATGCAATATTTCTGCTTTAAGGTGGACAATGTATTTTCTCTATTGGAAATCGCACTACATCGAAGGGGACTCATACATCCTATAAGTACTATATCATATCTAGTCTTGAATCCTGCTAATAAATGTACATAAAAACTTGTGTTTTGTACTCTAATATTATTAATAGAGCCCGGATGTTTAAGCAAAATGCCAAAAACGCCTGAAAATGCTAATTTTGACTATATTAATGTATAAATGCCTTTTTAGCTTATAACAGCCTATTTTCTTATAAATTTGGTTTTTCGTAGAAAAAATATCGGCAGTAGGATCCATAGCCTTTCTATACATCACAATATTTGCATCGTGATGTAAGTATACCTTTTAACGACTGCGATAAAACACCGAAGCGCGACAAAAAAAATTTAAATCCATTCGCAGAAGTGCATTTTTCTATAGATTCTAACAGTCGGTAAAGTACCGGATTGTTCCTAATTTAGGGGAATTACTGTTCTTTTAAATATTTAAGAATAAGAAATTACAATATCTAGGGGATAGAAAGAGATGAATGTGCATAGGTACTTTGTGTTTATGGATTTTCATTCAGTTTCTTTTTGAAGTTGGTACAACAAGCATCGTTTACAATAATGCCGAAAGTACGTTCTATGGTTACTGACAAATTAAATGAATTTGTGCGGAAGTTTGGGAGTGATGTTTTGTGATGGTTCCGTGCTTTATTGTAAAGTCTGTGAATTTTGAAAAAATATATTTTGTTACGCAACACATTGGAGGAATTTCTCATAATAAGCAGTCGAAAAGAAAGTGACCATTTCAAAAACTCAGTTGCTGAAAATGTTTGTGTCAATATCTAATCGAGAGTCGGAATTTTCGCTTGATCTATGTAAAGCGTTTGTGAGTGCTGGAACTCTGTTATGGGAGTTACAAAATCCGTCACTGCGATCACTTTTCGAAAAACATAAAAAAAAAAAAAATTACCCAATGAATCAACGCTAAGAAAAAACTATCTTGATAGAGCTTACCAGTGTACGATGGAAGAAATTCGAAGATATATGAAAGACAAAAAGATCTGGATATCAATAGATGAGAACAGATGCTGTAGGAAGGTAAGTTTAAATTTGTCAAATTTATCTTCTTTATATCGATACAATTTGGTTTTGCAGGCCTATCGCCAATGTAATTATTGGATCTTTGGAGGCAAACGAAAATTGTTAAATTTTTTTGTTAAATTCAGAATGTCTTGAGAAGGCAAATAGCATAACCCTCGCACAGTTGTTCACGACATCCTCGTCACTACTTTGGCCAGAGGAAATTAATCATGACAATGTACTTCTGTTTGTAAGTGATGCTGCCCCTTACATGAAAAAGGCAAGAAATGCCCTGAAAGTATTATTCTCACGTATGTTACATTGTTGGTCCATGATATTCGACGAGTGACAGAGGAAATACGTGAACTATTTTCGGACGTAGATCTGTTGATATCGTCTGTAAAAAAGATTTTTCTAAAATCGCCATCAAGGATAACTTTTTAATGAGATGGCACCTGACTTAGCTCTACCACCTCAACCAATATTAACAAGATGGAGCACATGGATTACAGCTGCATGTTACTATGCCACCAATTTTACAAAAATTAAGGAAATAGTTGGAAGTTTAGATGAAGAATCGGCAGCCTCAATCGGGACAGTTAAGAAGTTCTTGAAGAAGAAAAGTGTACAAAACGATTTAATTTTTATTTCAGCCAATTATGCTTCAATTTCCAACGCAATAGTGAAATTGGAAGAGAGATTTATCTTTAATTGATTCGATCAATGTTGTGGATAACACTATAATAGAAATATGTAGTGTCTCAGGCAATAAGGGACGTATTATTAAAGAGGAATGTGAAAATATATTTCATAAAAATAAAGATCTTGTAATTGTAAAAAATCTAGCGTCCATTCTTTCTGGAACTTCCATTGTATCAGAAAATGTAAATTACGATACTTCTGAAATCATATGTTTCAAATATGCTCCTGTAACATCGGTGGATGTAGAAAGATCATTTTCTGAACTTAAATATTTACTGTCTGATAGAAGACAATCACTAACCTTGGAAAATCTGAGAAAACATCCCATTATTAGTTGCAATAATGGTTAATAATTTTTTTTAACATTAGATTGTACGGTTTATAACACATCTAAGTGAATAAAATCTTTGAAAAAATAGTGCCTCTGTAATTTACTAAATGCCCATTTCAACTTTTTAAATGCCTATTTTTAAATTTTTTAATGCCTTTCTGCCTGCCTATTTTGATGGTTTTTAGTGCCTAAACATCCGGGCATTAATTATTAAGTGTAGAATTTGACGAAAATTGAAGAAAAATTCAAATAAGTAGACCGCGTATTTTGCTGGTAGCTTCCGGGATGTCTACGAGAGGCACCAAAATACAGGACCACATCCATGGCCAGAGTTGCTCTTCTATCAAGTTATTCTATGGTCGTCATTATAGAATAACTTGATACTACGTAGCAACCAAGAAAGCACTATTAACTAAAAATAATAGAGCAGCCAGGATTAAATTTCCAAATCAATGTTTAAACACAGACCAACATTTTTGGAACCGGGTTGTCTTCGCCGACAAGAAAGTTTTCCAGTCATCTTATGACGGTTAACTTCGAGTATACCGTCCAAAAACGTAAAAAAATTAACGAAGACTATTTGCACAAAACAAATAATAACGGATGATTTTCAGTACATGTATATATACACGTAAGGAAAGAAAATGTCTAGCTATACGAAAAAGAGTACATGCGACAATGGGTGATTCACCACAAGCGGAGGACTTAGCGGCAATCGACGGCTTACGGTTACCGATGTGGTTAGTTACGCGGTAGACTGCATTATGTGCGGAGGATCTTAGTAAGAATTTCTAGAGTATTTATTTTTCTTTTCTTTTATTTCATCGGAATCTGTTTTTATTGTCGTCTTTAGAATTCCTTATTAGTTTCGTCTAAGCTTCGTAGCAACAACAAAATAAATATGCGAAACTCTCATTTCCAGGCGACCATGACTTCAAATTATTACTAAAGCGTGCAAACGGTTGCACCCCGCTGTTTGTCACGCTTTAGTTATTACGTGCGTTCTTGCACAGAGTAGGTCTACATGCCAAAGTTATTACAAGCGTACTAACACGCGACCCGCATCGAATCGATCGGATTCCACTCAATCCCCTTCTCGCTCTCTCGCCGTATATATATAGATATAGCTAATTTCACATTTTCCCAATGTGTATATGGGGCTGGATATCTTCCGAAGAACAACGTCAGATACACGTTATCAACGGAAGATTAAATAACCAAAGGTATACTGCGATTATGAACGATATAACGGCGTTGTCTATTTGAAATTGATTTAATAATGAATTTATATTTCAATACGTAGGTAAAGTACATCAATTAACAATGTCACATTACTAAAAGGTTTCTTCGTTTAGGACAATTCACCAAGTCATACGTCACAAGTTGTTCGAAACTAATTTACTAAAAATAACACGGAAATGTTAACATGGTCATCGAGAAGTGCGGATTTGAATCCGATAGAAAATATTTGGGGCTACCTTGTGAAACGGATTTATGGATATCAATATTGTCCACAAAACAGAGAATAACTAACCCAAGTTATCTAAAATTAATGGAATGATTGGAACCAATTAAAATTTAAGCATTTCCATGTAAAAACGACTAAGAAATGTTTTAGATGGCAATGGTGAATTTACAAAATATCGGTGTTTTTTCGTTATTGTATTTTTTTACTGCTATTAACTGCTTATATTCCAATTTATGTAAAAATCTAATCTTTGAAAATAAAAGCAAAGTATATGTTAAAAATTTATATTAAAAGCATTTTCCTACTATCGGCTACGTCAGGCTATCATTACTGCCCTGATTATAGGGACGTAAGTGTGATTAACGGATTATTTACCTTGGTTGTCCTTGGTTAACGGCGGGATGTAATGCGAATTTTACGTCCCTAGGGACGTAAAATATGGGTCCATACATAACAGAAATTTACAACTTTGACAATTATGTAAGTATATAAGCAAATGTCAAATATTTTTGTAAAATACGTTTAGGTTGGAACTACGCGCCATCTGTGAACAGCGATGGTGAGCAGAGATAAGAGCATTTATAATCGAACTGTCAAATTTTATTTGCTCTAATCAGCTCTAGTTTTAATGAATATCGAGAACTTAATAAACTAAATTTACATTAGACCCCCAACACGAGACCAAAAACACCAGAATCAAAAAAGAAAGACTACAATGAAAATATTTTTACAATTGTCAAAGTGACGCGCTTGTCGAAGTTTCATAAATGCCATCCGCGATGCATAGTTTTCGATGCTTTTATCGCTGCTAGTATCGTCGTCGCTCATATTGACTGTCACGGTCTAAGGATGTGTTTATAATGAAGCTGTGATAGTCGATAAGAGAGAAGCGTTAGCAAAACGGGCCAATGAGTGACGTACATTGTTTGTATGCGGGTGTTTATGTTGAAACCACGCGACATCTGTGGACAGCGATGGTGGACAAAGATAAGAGCTTTTATAATTGAACTGTCAAATTTTATCTGCTTCCATCAGTTCTAGTTTGAATGGATATCGAGAATTTAATAAGCGAAATTTACCTTAGGCCCCCAATATGAGACCAAAAACACCCAAATCAAACGAGAAAGGCGCCAATGAAAATATTTTGACAACTGTCAAATTGACGCATTTGCGAAGCTTCATAAACGTCATCCGTAATAGATATTTTTCGACGCTTTTATCGCTATTAGTATCGTCGCTCTTATCGACTATCACAACTTTACTATAAACACACCCTAAGGCACGATGAAACGCAATATCGAAAAAATGAAAATTTTTTGAAAATTTATCGGTCGCAACTGTATCTTACAAAAATGTTATTTTGGCATATGAATATGATGATATCAAGTTAATACTTTCCTTCTAAGATTTAATGAAAGTAGAATTTAATAAATAAACTAGATTTTTTTGGATAAAATTAATTCACACAACTGTTAAATAAATTCTTTATACAATATCTTTATGATGTTGGATCAAGAGATCCATTGCCCAAAAGCTCAATGAAATAATTACTCATTATTAACTCCTCAAGGGCAAAAATTGCTGACTTTTTCATGTTGCATATAAATACTGTGTAATTTTATAATTTCTCTGAATCCCCCAATTTTAATAATATATCACTATTTCATAGATTTTATCAAACAGAGATTGAAAAAAAAGCAAATCCAAAACTATTAATTAGAACTATCTTTTATTTTTGCATATTGATTCAAAATGCATAACCATAAAATAGATGACAAAAATCAAGTAACCACTAGGAACCAGATTATAAAGTGTATATTGCCATTTTGATCTTAACCTTCATAAACCCGAGCGGGGTATAATTGAACTCCAGACATCAACTGCTTAGTAAGATTTCGAAGATATTTATTTTTATTCAATTTCCTCTAAGCTATCGTTCTAATATAGTATTCCCAATATGCTATTATAATAATACAATTTTTTACCAAAAATTACTTTTTTGTTTTTTGTATTATCATTTGCAAGTTTTTGTGGGTAGATTATTTATACATTAAATTGCTATTTATCGTGACGAGTTATCCTGAGTTTTATTCCTTAGGGTACATTTGTATCCCACCCAGTATTTAATATATGTATATGTTTCTGACCCCAGGTTTATGAAGGTTAAACTCGTGGATGAGTATTATTTTTATATTATAAATCTTAGTACTTACTATATTTATGATTTGTTATTTATTTGAATAAATATCATGCTTTAATAATAGTTGTAATATGATACACATATTTATCACTTCTGATAACAATAATGCATAACATACATATATATTGACTTTGTTATCGCAATTTACAGCAATATAGAATAAATAACACAACAAAAGTAATAGACAAATCTAATTTTATACTGGTATAGCTCCTGATTGTGCACTATTTGATAAGTTTGTATTTGAATTTGCTAATGATGAGTATGATTTATGGAAATGCTTACAGCAGCACAGATCTTTCATTAAACCTCCTAAACTACTATCAGAATTTGACCTAAAAATTCCACTTGATACATCTTCAATTGTTTGTTTTCCCACGAATTCCTCTAAATCTGTTTTTGCAAAACCTTCTTTATAATATAATTTAATAGTTTCATAGGCATCATTAATTACAGTAATAAACAAATTGAGAATAACATATATATGCAAACTTATAAATGAGTATAAATATATTCTACTATACCACCATAACATATTAGACTTGGGGGACATAATTGAAAATGTTGCATACATATCATCTCCATTAATTAATGCAAATAAGCATTCTGAAGTTGAAGATAATGATCTGAATTTCATATGGAATGGGCCAAATATTAACCATCCACAAAAAGTAAAACCGGCATAAATAATTAATGCACACAGCAAAAATCTTGCTACTGTTGGTGCAGCCCTTTGTAAGGTTAAAATAACAACATTATATGTTCTAAAGAAACCCAAGTACCTTAAAACCCCAAACCAAACCAACATATTACCTGTACCAAGGAAGAGACTACAAGCATTCCACTGGTCACTAGCAAATTCTCTTCTTTCTATGCGTTCTTTCACAGAAGATCCGATTACAATGAGAACATCATTTATAATTATCATAATATACCACATATTCAAAAATTTCCATCGATCGTCAGAACTAAGTGGTCTATTAAAATTGATTACAAAAAAATTATTTGTTATTGCTTTTAACTGTTGTGCTCTCCATATTGCACGGCTACATAAGATGAAAGATATTGTACAGATAGTAATAACCAAATAATTTAATAGACTACGAAGAAAAGCATCAATTTCATTTTTAGTAAAATACTGAGTTTCTCCTTTGCATCGCAAACGTATAGGTTCTGCATCCAAGGACAACAACATTTGACCATCATGATCTTCATTTAGAAATAGGATAACTACATCAAATCGGTAACAATTTGGCGGAGTAATGGGACCTGCAGATTTGAAGCTTACAGTCTTGATAGAAAAAGTTAAAGTTGCTTTAACAAGAGCCGAGAAATTAATTTTATCTTCAAATGCCAATTTAGAATCAATGTAATTTTCATTAAAATCGGTAATATTCTCGCAGATTTCTATAATTTCAGAATCAAATATAAATGATTCATTAAATCCAAATATTGTTCCATTTTTATATTGGTACAAACATAATTGCATGCTTCCCATAGAATTATCTTCATTTGCATAAGAATAAGGGCCAATCGCTTGACTAATGTTTGAATATCCTTGAATGGCAAAGTCTACCGTATCAAAAAATTCATCCATTTTGTAAACTGCTAATGGGCCTGCGGCAGGTGGATATGAGTAAATTTCTCTTGTAGAATCCCATCCTTTCAAAAATAAGTGACAAAAGGTAATTTTATTATCCCATGTGTAGTTTATGTGATTGTATCGATTGTATGCAAATAGACACAGTTGAATTGTGACAAGAATTATTTTGATTACTTGGACGACGAATTTGTATGGATACCTTCGCCTAGCCTGCCATTTCTCAATCGGATTCATAAAGAAAAACTGCAGTTTTCTTCGCATTTTCTCCTCCGTTATTGGAAACAAAGAAGACAGATTATGTCTGCATTCTCTATGATGTCTAAATGCACAACGTTCTTCCTCAGTTTCAGTTTCACTTTCATTTTTAGGGTCTCTTGCAGACATGTTGAAATTAAATTTACATAAATATTTCACGAAATCACTACGAATGTAACAATTTGACAAATAACTTTCACGAGGTAAATTGAAGCAAGCAGATAATAATAAAAACTGACATTTGATCAACCTAATTTGAGTTTTGTCGAATTGACAGCTGGTGGCGAAACGAGAAATCAGATCGAATCAGATGATCTAATGCAGGGTCGCATTTAGCCATTTATCGCAAATGCATTTTTCGCGTCTTTTTTTCTAATTGAAGTAAGTATTTAGAAACTAAATATTGATATTTCATCGTAAACTAACTATTGTTCTTATTATACAAAAGCTTTGTAAAGTAATTGTAAGTTAAAATGATAAATTAAAAGAATTTCAATCTCTTATCGTCTTAGTACGGATCTGAATATACTTCATGACTTTCATGAGTATGAGAAATTCGAAATTACGTCAATCTTGACCACTACTTTTAGTTGATATGCTTTATTTATCAAAAATTTAGCATATGCACGAATATTTTTCTTTTAAGGAAGGCAATCTAAACGATGTCTACGGTTGAGATAAAACAATTTTTCTCCTATAGCAGGTATGTATGTCAATATAAAGTGTATTTATTTACTAACCTAAATTTAAGGTTTCCAGAAAGTCCAAGTAAAATTGGTTTATTATTGATATATATACCAGTTGGCATTACATTATTTATTTTACGGACTATTTTAGCTTTATTTCTTTATTTTACAAGTTTTATTTTACCAAATGCTCCTATATTTCATAACATAATCTATAAATTATCATATATATCACTTGGTGTAGTAATAAATGTTGAAAATATTGAGAAAAAAGAAGAGACAGATGGTGTTGTTAGCAATAAAGCATCTTATTTTGATTCTATAGTGATTAACTCCGTGGCCAAATGTATAACGGTAATTATTTCTAATTATTTCAAATCGGAGATTAAAACAAAATGTTTTAGCCTGGTGTCCAGTTAAACACATTTTTATCATCAGCATTTGGGATACATTATTTCAAATCGACAAATAATATTGAAGAACTGAAGAGAGATCTTAGTAATGTTATATCGGAAAGCAAAGTTCCTATTTATTTTCAGCCGGAGTCTATTATAACAAATGGTAGAGCGTTATTAAAGTTTAGCATTTGGCCTTTTAGTCTATGCAATAAGGTTCAACCTATCACAATAACTATCAATCGACCAGGCTTGGATATACCATTATCAACAATATATTCTGGTTATTGGAGTGATTTATTTTTTTTCATGTTTGTTCCATGCACAGTGTATAAAATTAAATTCTTGCCTGCTGTAGAAAAGAAAGGATTTTCAGAAGAAACTTTTATTGATAAAGTTAGGCAAAACATGGCCAATGACTTAAAGGTAATTTAAGTTTAAATTAAATATTTATAAATCATTATTGCTATAATGGTGTCTATTACAGTCCCCATTACATTTTTCAACACAACTTGATGTTTATTTGATTACTAATCATTCTTATATATAATTTTTTGGTGTTACCTAAATTCATACTAATTAATAACTGATAATTGTAACCTAGGTTATATACACAGATGCTCTTTTATTGTGTTTGTTAGAGTTGAATATACATAGAACTAACCTGGTATTGTACAACGTAAGACAGTATTTTTCAAAAGAATTAGAATTTGGTTTGGACCAATCAGTCGTCTTTATTTTATTAATTATTGTTTTTCTGTTATCTTTGTTACTGATCTACTGGTAAATTCATTTACCACTTGTTGATAGTTAATATGACTTCAAAAACTTGTATAATTGAATGGAACAATTATCACAAAGATAATTTTTCTATTATTAATGAATCGGCTGTTTAATACAGACTTTAATATTAAATTGTAAAATTATATATTTTAATGCTTTTAATACAAACATTGTAAAGAAATCCCTGATAAATACAAAATGGTCCTTCAAATACTCCACAAGTGCTCATAAAAACTTGATTTATGGCCCGTTGTTTATTGAATCATAATTCACCATGTAAAATATATCATGATACTGCAATATTTCTACACAAATGTAGGTATATACATATTTCATATTATACATTATTCATGAAACAGTTCACTGAAAACCCTTACCAGAACATCCAAGTGTTGTGGTAAGGGTTTTTAGTGAACTGTTTCAGTGTTCCAGTGCCACAGTTTTAGAGTACCTGATTAATACATTATTCATATTCATATTTATATACAAATATTGTAAACTATAATCCAAATAATCTACCTTCAAAAGTACTTTTAAATATACAAAGTATTGCACAATTATAGAATTCCAACAATTTCTATAAAATGAATTGCATGTACACTTAATATATTTATATGGCATTTATCGGTGAATACTAAAAAAAATCGATATTTCCTTGATTTTAACGATGTAATTAAATTTAGTTGTAATTTAATTGTTTGGTAATTAAATTTAATTAATAAAATAATACCAATATTTTATATTAAAATGAAACCAAATTTTCTTTTGACTACATAGTGAATCAAAAAGTCTACTTCCACACAGAATTTCAAAAGTTCGTCTAAATTTTCAAGGCACACCATGATTATTTTTCTCGAATTCGAAAATAGCAAAATATTAGCAATTTTTTTATCAAAAACGTGACTGCACCACTGAATTCAGACGATCTTGAAATGATTTTAACTAAAATTTCATTCAAATATGTTTGTTAATAAAAACGTTATGAGAGAATCATTTTTCAAACTTTATTATTTCATAAATCCGCTCCTTACAACATCTATTGACCAAGCTAAATCAAAATTTATAAAAAAGAACAACTAAAAATTAACTAAACTTATTAATAAATGCCACAAAATTGCAAATAATCATTTTTCAAAAATCTAACTACGATTACAAAAGTGAATGTAATAATACATCTACCAAATTACAAATTTTAAAGAAATAAGTAATACTTACTAGCTACATTGGTTTTTTAAATAATCTCGCTTTACTTTTATTCACTGCATTTTTGTGTCAAAGTATTGTGACGTAGAAATTAATTTATAAATGAAGTCAAATGCAGGCTGTGACATTGACAGTTACTGCATAATTGTTCATTAACTTCATTAATAGTTAAATGATTGCAAACTAGGTTTGTTAATTGTTGAAGTAAATCTGAATAAGGAACTGCATTTGTTTACTTTTTAGTTGCTTTTTTTTGTAAATGTTATAAGAAGCGGATTTATGAAATAATGCGGTGTAAAGTTTGAAAAATAATTCCCTTTTTTATTAATAAATACCTTCCGAATTCAGTGGTGTAGTCAGATTTTTAATAAAAATATCGCTAATAAAATTTTGCTATTTTCGAACTCGAAAAATAATCGTAGTATGGCTTGAAAATTCAGATGAACTTCTGAAATTTTATATGGAACTGGAATTTTTGACCCACAATGTATTAAAAAGAATGATTTCATTTTAGTGTAAAATATAGGTTTTGGGGTGCTTCTATTTCAAATGGGTTACATTGTATACGGTTTCCCTGAGTAAATACTGAAAAATCGACATTTCCTTGATTTTACCGATTTAATTAAATGTAGTTAATGAAACAAAAATCTCATTAGACGCCGGTAGGATTCGAACCTACGACTCCCGTTTGCCGGACGGGCGCGCTACTCACTAAATTATACAGGTCTTGTAAAGCGAATACCTACAGCAAAAAATAGCGAGTCACTCGCGTCTTCTCAGCGATTGGAGATCACAAGTTAATCACGCCGTCGCGCCCTCACCTGCTCATGCGTAAGTATGTACGCTCTTACTTGCTCGGACCAACGCCTACATTTTTTGCTGTACGCATTCGCTTTACGAGACCTGTATACTGCGCCGTTATTGTTGGCCTGTGCTAAGCTAAGAAAAATTGACGTTAACTTTTAAATAAAATATTGAATTGCAGTATAAAGTACTAGTAATACAATATTAATAATATATATTATATATATATATATATTAGGAATTACATGCGTTCTATGTTGAAGTGACGGTTTCATAACTAAACGTAATTCACTGTTAGATTTAGTAGGTACATGCGTTGGAAGGGATTCATTTATAAACGCAGGTCCCATACATATAACGAATAATGTTACCGTCTATGTGTCGGTCGCCTATCGTACGTTATGAGCTCGGCTTCACTATTTCAGGAAATACGTAAATACGTAATACATCGTATTTGATTTTTATGATATTGATGTAATTTTATTGCTGATTATTTTATTATTAAATACTTTACTGTAATACTGCTGTATGAAGCAAAGAAATCGTTTTCAATAATAAAAAAAGATAAATTCCAAAAATAAATAGATCCTCTCATTATAAAATAACTAGATTACATTTTTTTCGTTTCCAAATATTCAATATATTAAATGTTCAAATATAATAGAAAGTGCATAACAAAAACATAAATTTTTAAGTGTAAATTGAATTCCAAAACAAAAACATGTTTTCTAAATCTAATTAATGGAACTTTATACCAAAATGAATTGTATTTGTATGTGTAAAAATTCAATTGAACCTATTATTACGATAGATAATAATTTCTAGAAATAACATAATTCAAAAAACTATTCCACAATATACTGTGAATTACAAACAAAGCAAATTAAAAATAACAAAGGAGCAAAAGATCGAGAAAGGCAACGATAATCAATTAAAGAAATAAACTAGGGGTATAAGGCATCGCTTCACTAGAGTCTACTGCGATGCTCTCATGGCAGCGGTTAGATTATTACTGATACTGATCATGCCTGTCGCGCAATCCCCCCCCCAATACTTTTATAGCGGGCAAATTTTGCAACAGGGCCCGTGTATTTTAGCGGCTCACTTTATTAGGGAAGTTTCTAACACGGTATACATATCTATGCTGTTTCAGGTGGAATTATCAAATTATTCGGCCGCCGATTTAAAAGAATATGTAAAACGTTATCGTGTTGAACAACAAAGAAATTTATCTACCCAAAATCAAACAATAGGTACTATTAATCCCGAAATACATCGAATGTCAATACAAGTACGAGAAGTTCTACCATTGGTGCCCTATGATGCCATCTACAAAGACTTAGGTAAGGACAATTTACCAGCATGCTTATATCTTCCATACTAATTTTGCTTTATTGAAGTAAAAACCAGAAGTGTTGACCTGACAATTACGAACATCTTAGAGGGACATGTATCATATGTACCAGAACAATCAAAACCATCATCATCGTCATCTTCATCTTCAAACTCACCAACAAAATCCACAGCAAGTTCAAGCTCCGGTTCCTTACATCAAACTACGAATACAAGTCTTAGTACCGCAGCTCCTGTGTTTGGTAAATCACCACAAGAGAGGAGCATTTCTTTTCAAGAAAGAAAGAGATTGCTTATTGAAAATTCTAGGAAAAGATATATTGAAAAACACGGTCTTAGTAATATTGTAGGTTCGTAAATTTTGTTCAATTTCTTTTTTAAGTAGGTTTAGTGCCAAAAGTTCTCTCTTCTTAAACATCAGTAAGTTCAAAACCTGGCAATTACTTCTACAGATACTTTCTTTACACCTTGATCTATTTAACTAGAAATTAGTCCTTCAGTTTACGCAAATGTTACATAAATTCACCGTATAATAATTTATTTACTTCTTTTTTGAAATTGTCACAAGTATACTATTACCCCAAATGTTTGCAATAAATTATATTTATAAGTATAAAGAGATCTTAATTTTTCCTCATACTTACTATTAGGTAATTGCGGTATTTAATATTTATTTATTAATAGTGCTTCTTATTTAATATAGTAGTATTCTACAAATAATAATATTCATTGACGTTAAGTCAAAGAGACTATATCATCTTTAATTGTTCTTCCTATGACCTGGAATAGTAACAAAAGAAATCTAGGTTTTTGTTCATATTAAACGCACATTTAAGTATTGAAATTACCTAAAGATATTTATTAGTGGAGTTGGCACAGTGCACACTTAAAACTTTATTTGTAGTATTGGATAATAGAAGGTAAAATTAGGTAATAATGGGAAATTTAATAAACGACAGAATCATTGGCATTAATGTGACAAATAGTTAATATACGTATGTGTGTTAATGTAATATAATGTTATGTTCAATATTTACTTCGAAATTATCAGCTGTCAGTCTCAAACGTATAGGGTATTCAGGATAGCCACCCGATAGTAATGAAATTCCCTCTGGCGGATAGAAGCTATTTTTCGTAGCCATCTGGCCGTGGAGTGGGGGTACCACAAAGTTAATTTAAGTCGAGATAATGACAAACGTGGAGAAACGGTGAAGTTATTCCTCTTTAGTTCATCCTCCTATTTTCGTAACTCTTCAAAATTAATGTAAAATTCTCCTACAACAAACAACAGGGTACATTATTTCGTACATTAAATATGTTCCGTTAAGGTATCTTCATTTACGTCGGGAAGTTTTTGTATTTTTTGGTTTGTCGTGAGGGTTTTCTAGCATAGAGTCGTCATGCTACGTCTAAAAATAACTTTTATCAAAAATTCCTCGTGAGATTATATTTGGGTAGATATCATCAAAATTTGCTGCGGAAAGAAACAATCGCCATCGCGATTAAAATAAAGGAGAGACGTCAATAAATTCATCAATTCAGGTTAAGCTTTCTTCCAGTTAACTAGTATTTTGGCTGCGGTCCCAATTTAAAGTGTCGGATATAGAAATTAGAGAGTAAATTCAAGGTAGAAGAAAAGGTTGGAGGTTTCAATGGGCAGATTTCCAGTAAATGTCATAAGGAGCACAATGTTTATATGACATCTTCTTAAATTCAACATTTCAATACCTAAAAAAATGTAATCTTTTAAATTTGTTACATTTATCTCTACCAAATTCAATAAGTTAAAAACGTGTGCACTCATTGTATTTTTTTCACACAAATAAAGTATGGTATGGTATAGTAGTTAAAAGACGGGACATTTTTTTTCGTGTGATATTCTCTAAATTCCTTATTTTTAGCTTCTTGGGCTTCTTCCCTTAATTGTCCTGTGGCAATATTGCATTTTTAATTACTTCACCACTATCCTGAGTATATGAGTATTTTATGTACGCTAGGGGACAAGTAGCAAGGTTGGTAGAATACATTTACTCTAAAGGTGGTCTCAGTTTAAAAATAGCGCGTGCAATGACGTCAGTGGTAGTGGAATATAGATCATATGAGATCCATCAACTTAAACGTTGTTAGGAACAAGTATATCTATATATTACTACCAATGACGTCAAAAAATGCGCTTCACCTCTCCACCCACAAACTTTCGGTCAAATATTGCAAGATAGGAACTGAGACAATCTTTAGAATACATATTTTACCAAACTTGGGTAAGTAGTACCATTCTGTTAACTACTACATACTATCAACAGTAGTATTAGCAAGTTTTGCCTCCAGATCCAACCACACTGTTTCTTATTATAATTCTATGTTTTTTTATAACGTTGGTTAAGAACTCGTCAGCCTCTTGTTCATCTACAATTCCCGTTTCACGAACAAACTACTGAGGCTTATGGATGTATTACCGCACAACTCTTCAATTTTTTGTGCTTATACCACTTCGCAAACACATCGCTATGTTTAACGGACACCACATCTGAAAATAATCAAAACGTTAACGTTCGTGCTCGGTTGCATCTCATTTTTGGCACTCACAATAATTGATATATAAACAATCTTGGAAATAAATACCAACTGAAACACGATGTAGCAGTACGTATTAAACTAAGTATAACAAAGATGCTTTAATAAAAGTGAAATTAAATTAAGTGCTGACCTTCAGAAATATCACTCACATCTAAAAACTGAAAACCCGTAAGAAGGAAAACTTTTCAATTATCACTCTTTATTTTAGCACAGAACTCAAACGACTAATTCAAGTAAACTGACCGTATTACCGGATGCGCTTACTTATAATACCTAGCAAATACTCCACAAGGGATTAATATTTCAAAGATTTGTGAGTTGCTAATTATACTTCAACTTATATATAGGTGTGTTCGTTTCCGTAAAATACTATTGACAACCGATAAAACGGATTTTCGTTTATTATGTGGCGATGAAAATAGAAGAAAATACTTTTTTAGTCACTAGCAGTCTTTTTCTGCATCAGAATTGTTTAAAAATCTATCAAAATGTAGGTAATCAAATCATACTTAAATTTGCCAATATTACACAAATTTGCAATAAAAACATAATTTCCAAATATGAAAACTGTTCCAATTATGAAAACAATTACCTATGTTAAATGCATAACAATCATTCTCCACATAATAATCACAGTTCGGTGATCTTACAATTTTTGTCAACAAACGCATGAAAAGCTAGGATTTAAAACAGCTAATCATTTAGTTCAACTTGCACCTCCTCCAGACTAAGTACAGTTAGTGCAAGTTCAGTTCAGTTAACTAACACAGTATAACTAACAAGCATTTTTGTTAAATAAACAAACAGCGGACTTTCACCGAACATATTCCATACAGCAAACGAATACGCAGGCTATGCAATTTAAAAGCTATTACCATAATTTGGTAAATTACTATTATTTCGCGCTATGAATGCAATCTGGACCACTGCGCGCCGATTGAAATGACTTAAAAATTTTGTGTTGTCCAATTTTTTTTCTAATATCTGGACTATACTCTGCTCTAATGATCTAGTCATCAAAGCTAATGGCTCCATAGCAGTAACTTGATCAATGTGAGCTACCAGCTTTCGTCACATGAAAGCATTGGCCGTCTACTGTATTCCCTGATCTTTTAGGTTCGTTTCGGCAGGATCCTGGACTTTCACTCACGGTGCTTGGTACACGGCCCATAGTTGTCACCTAATTCGTCTTTTACGAAAACAGCATATTTAAATACTATGATAAATTAGTAATTAAAACTAATGCAAATGGCAAATTTTGAACCTACTCCGTGTTGTAAAATGCGACAACGCCTGTACCAATATGGAATTTTAAATATAATTCTATATTAACAATATATACATTATATCGATATGTTGCTACTGATACATCGATGATATCGATACAGCATTGCAATATATCATATGATACCAAATATTCTGTCAATTTGCTATCCCTATTTATGATGTAATAATATAAGCAGTGGTTATAAGGTTGTGTACGTACCACTATATTTGAAACAAAAATTTTTTGATAATTTAGAAGAATTAGCCTATAATATTGAGTATTTGGAAATAATCTTTTGCACGAGACTATTTTTTATGCGGCTGCAACAATATGGCAAAATTGTGTTAACCATGGTAAGAAATACACATAAAAGAAAATTCCTAAACATAATAACCAAAATAATGCTAATATAGCTTCCATCAATACCATGTAATGATGGAATTACTTACGCCAAAAAACAATGTGAGGAGAGAAAAACACTAACCAACGGACATGTTTTTGCCTACCGGCGTCATCAGCGTTGCTCCGAATGCTCTTTCTCCTACCTCACATCGCTGTTTGCCTCTAAGCTTATCCCACCAATTTCCATAAAAACCGCGATAAAATATTTCCTGGCGCCACCTAGCGTAAAGAGATATAATCATGCCATCTAGAAAGTAGCGACGGAAACCGGAATACAGATGCCAAACCATTCTCAAGCAGTTCTTGGACTCCTTAACGCAAGATGGCGTGTTTAAGCGCTGTGGTATCTGCACATGTAATTGATTCCTTAGACTTACCAAAATGTATTAAATACACATAAAAAAGTGCCTAGAAACAGTAACCCAAATAATGCTAAGATAGCTCATGACATTGATGAAATCACTCACGGCAAAAGTAACGTGACAAGAGAAAAGCACTAGCCAACGACACGGACACGTTTCTGCCTACTCGGCGCCATCAGCGTTGCTCCAAATGCTCTTTCTCCTACCTTATATCGCTGTTTGCCTCTCATCTTATGCCACTAATTTCCAACTTTCTAGACGGCATGACTATATCTGTTGGCACTGTGGTAGCGCCAGGAAATATTTCATCGCTGTTTTTTGGAAATTAGTGACAAACCACCGACAAGTTTACCTCCACATGCTGTAAAATAATAGTCTAAAACATTAATGTACGGGGGTGAAGTCAGATACTTTTTGGAGAAAAAAAATATTTTTTTTAGTTTCTCAACATAATCCCCTTCCAGCTCCGCACACTTCACTTCGCCCAATGATATTCCAACTTTTTTCAGCCCTTCAAAATGTGAGAATTTCTTCTGAGTTAACTATTTTTCCATGTTTGGGAAGAAAAGGAAGTCACGGGGAGCCAAATCCGGAAAATGAGGCAGATGTGGCACCGATTAGTAGCACAAATCGACCAATTTCGCTGTTGCAATGACAGACGAATGGAAGAGTGCGTTGTCATGGTGGAAGAGCACTCTTTTCTTTGCCAAAAAATTAGGGTGCTGTGCAATATTAGTGAAAAATAATATTGTTACCGTTTCCTGTCGTCTTGATGTCCACTGTGGCAATTGGCAACCGCCCTGGTAAACTGCGTAGAACTGCAACATCAGCAACGCTTCCATTGTCGATTCATTCAGCCGTCGACGGTGTTGTGAATACGTTGTCGTATACTTCGAAAATGATCCTTCGACATCCAGTGAAGTAAGATTTGCAAATGTCAGATATTCCTTTTCCTTATCTGGGCACTCTTGATTTTCAATTATAGACCGAACCTTTTGTAAATCGGGATTTTTCGTTAAAATTGCACCAAATTTTTGAGCAACATCGACTCCTATAGTGTTCGTCAAGTTTTCTAGAGCGGCTTGTAAATTGTTTATGCAATTTAATGCATCTCGTGCAGATAAGTGACTGTTTTCTAATTGCTCAATAGCTTGTGCAACTTCAGAATAGTTTATGGAAATTTCATCTATTTGTTGTTGAACGTCCGAATTGGAAAAAAGTTGCTGACTATCTCGAACTGCTGCAGAATCATTTGAATCAAGTTTCAAGATGACATTTTTTACTTGTGAAAAATATTTCTGATAGTAAGATACTGCCTGGAACCATGTTCCCCATCGCGTTATTACTGAGGTGGTGGTGGTAATTTCGGACACAATTGTTTGAATACACGGATGTGTTTGGGAGATTTGATGAACACTTTTTTGGTAGATGCTATTAACTTATCCACCATCGGATACTTCTTTCCAATGATTTCTGTTACGAGGTGACATGCGTGATGTTGTGGGATGTTGCACACACTTAACATAAAAATAAAATCATACAAAAATTGCCAGTATGGAATACTGTTTGTTAAATTCAATACATGACGTTTACTTTTACAATATTTTCTACATTCAAACCTGTCGCGACTTAGCAATCCGCTACTGCATATTGTGCAATAAATATGCGGAGTTCTATATTCTAATCCAGGGAAATGCCTGAGATATTTATTCACATTCGAAGGGAACGTTACACCCTTTGGACATCCCATCTCCGCGTACTTATTTGGCGTGCAGCGTGCAACGTACTGTCGCTTTGAACTTTCTCGCGGTACTGCCGAGATCGACTACGAGTTGAAAATTACCCCTACTCACGCCGCTGCCGCTACGCTACTGCCATTCGGTACCACCTTTTTAACAAACTCTACTTATAATCCACGAATTTTTCGATTACGTTTGTTATATGCAACTTTTCTAGATAGTTTTACTTCATTTAAGCGGCTTGGCCTCTAGTAGTTCTAGTGGATATGCCAATTCTAGATCTTCTCCAAAGATTTCATTAGATCTCAGACGTGAAATCTTTTTGTTAAGCGTACAATCCTTGCACTTGCTTTTATAGTTTTGCGAGGTTTACTTTTCCTTCTTTACATTTTTCGTAGTATTGTTGACTCATACCATTGAATATCATTGTTTTTGAACAAACTAAATGCTCCACTGTCTCCTCATAAGTCTCGTTTCTTTCATACACATTTATAACACTATAGTAACATTTTTTTTATGTGTAGTGACAGGCCAATGGGGTGTATAAGCTTTTACAGCTTGTAACTTCAACAGCTTTTAATGTATTTATAAATTGTATGTGAAAAATGTTCCAAGGCTTTGTTACTAATCGCAGTTAATCGTTTCCCAACTTGCGAAATGTGTCTGGGGGTTGTATCAAACCCACTAGGAACATCTGACCCCCGTTTTGGATAACGCGATCAAACGCGCGTCGAAAAGCGACAGCCAATCGCGAACGAGTATGCGTTTGGGGCGGTGAAATCGCGTGCGACTAATTTGGATTGCTTCGTAAGCGATAGAAACGACTTTTTGCGCGCGATTACCAATGAGAGTGTAGTATTTTGTACAGCTCTACATAGATTTATTTTGTGAATTTTATAAATTGAAGTTGTCTGAAGTTGAAGCGGTTAATATAATTAATATTTTCATAATAAAAAGAATGTTTTAATTTATTAGTTATTAGTAGAGTAACCAAAACTTGCGGACTCGCATAGGCGTCGGTATTACGGGTTGATATAAGAATACGAAAAATTCATAAATAAACTTACTTGCTAATTATTCAACAAATTAGAGGCATCAGGATGTGAACTACTGTAAACTTGCATCATTGCATATGTTTCCACAGTTACTTCTTTAAACCTTATACATATATAGAAAACGATCTCTCCACATCTAAGGAAGTTACATTTGCATGTAGAAACTGTTTTTCAAAATCACTTAAAGGTTCACTATTCTTACACTTATTATAAACGGCCTCTAAAGTATTAAAATCGGGATTTTTCCTTAAAACATCTGCCAACTTTTGAGTAGCGCATAATCCTGGCGTATCATTTAATGTGTGTAATTTATTTTTTACACTCTCCACTATGTCTAATGATTCCTGCAATGACAATTCAGTACATTGTAGTTTTGTGGTGGCATCTAGTAATACTGTATAATTGGTACATATTGTTGTTAAATCTTCTAAAAGTTGAGGAATTTGAAATTCTCTTTGACTTTCTCTAATTGCTTTGGATTCATTCCGATTAAATCGCATTATAACTGATTGAAATTGTTGAAAATGGATCAAATAGTAAGAAGCTGCTATTAGCCAAGTACCCCATCGCGTTAAAATTGGTTCAGGAGGTTCTGGAATACCTGGACAAATTTACGAAATTCTTTTAAACGTTTAGGAGATTTACGAAACACTGCTTTAGTACTTCCAATCATCCGATCAACGTTTCCGTAATGTTGTCGAACAACTTCACCAACTAAATGTAAAGCATGCAGCACGCAGGTTATATGTATTAAGTTAGGAAATATATGTTTTAAGGATCGCCCAACACTTAACATCGTTGCTGCACTACCTGTCACAATCATCACAACTTAATCTTGGGCAATTTTAAATTTTTTCAAAGAGATCATTATCACTTTTTGAATATTTTCCGCGATACATTGTTGAACACGTTTGCAAGCTAACAAATATCGAGATGCTGTGTTCTCGCTAGATAAAACGCGAGCTATTACATTCACAATACTGTTTTTCTTTATATCGGTCGTCTCATCCACGGTAATCCATATTTTTTTGGAATACAAATCACGTTTACACACATTTTCTAGCATCTCATTCATTCGCGGCAAATAATTCTGTAATTGTGTTTGTAAGGGTAATGGGTACTTTGGAACGTATTGTCGCCAAAACGTTTTAAAAGCTGCTTTTCTCACCAACGACAACGGAATATTACAAGAGGTAAACATAATTAATAAATGTATGAGGAATAGTGTGTAAGGTATTTCAGTTCTTGCATTTCTCATATGCTTAATACCATTGACATGCCTCTGGCAATCAGTTCTGTCCAATGCAGCCAAACGAACATTGCATATTAAGCAAAAAACTGCACTACCGTCATATTTTAAATGGGGAAAAAGTGACACATACTTATGTACATTAGTAGCAAATCTATTACGAGGCATTGTTTTCTTAGGTATGTAAATATTAGTTCTATATGAACCGATACACTAATTATGTACTTGGTATAATACTACAACACACAAAAAACACCAGCTATATTTTCAAAAGCGACACGTAAGTACATAACCTTGACCGTTCGACTAATCTCTGCAACAGCTCAACCGGTACTAAAACGAAATCACTCTCAGCGCGGTTTAACATGATTTATATTCAAGGTCGACACTACATGCCTGCTTCTCTACCGGTTTAGTTTATTTATGAATTTTTCGTATTTTTATATTAACCCGTAATACGTCCGCAAGTGTAGGTTACTCTAGTTATTAGTTAAGAACCTTGATGATTGAAACTCAGACAGAAGTAATACATACATGGAGGAAAGAAATAGAAAACGATGGTCTGTCAGGTCAGTCATTCAATTCAGGGAAAAGCAAAATTTCAATAACTTGTTAATTAAGAAATACAGTTTCATTTAAAAATTGTTTTTGCATAAATATTTCTATTTAACTAAATTCCGAAATTCTTTAGACAACTCTCAGTATGTTGTTATCATATTGCTTACTGCTGAAAGGCGTGCAAGGCGTTTAAGATATCGGCCGTTAAAGAAATAGCGATATTTCGCAAAAATTTCAAATTATGTCAATTATCTCAAAAACTATGATAGATAGGTATAGAGGATGCTGATGAGGGTTGCCATGAATTGAAGGTAGAAACCGAAAATCGTAATGTACAGGTGTTCCATTAAAAAAAAAACAAACTTGTATCACGGGCGGCGGAAACTGAAGACCCTGTATATTTGAATATAATTTTATGTTATGTAGCATTTGTCTTCGAATATTTCTTATTTTAAAATTTTTTCCCTAAATTGCTTAGGAAAGGAATTATCTGCCGTCCACGCACTAGTTCATTTTCATGTAGTAAGACTAACTTAAATACAAATAACCAGTTGTGTCAAGGAAATAGGCGGGCAATCGCGTCTTTGAAAACTCCATTGAAATTCGACTGCGTGAACAAAAATCTGTCGCTCGTTCGTTCGCTCACGCTTTCGAAAACCTAGGTTTACTCTGCCGGGTCAGGCGCAGGCCCTCTTACCACTGGATCACCGAACCGTTAATTTCGTATTTGCCTCATTCTTAACCTTGCATCTATCGGCCGGGTCCATCGAATCAACATTTGAATTGACTGGAGCGGTAGACGCAGAGTTAATTATATGTCCCAAGTTATCGTGGAAGATATAACAGTTAAACGAGGAACACGATGACGACCACGATCGCGATAGCGATCGCATTGACGATCGGATGCATCACACGAAATACATTAAAACAACACACACTTGCTGCGACCTGCTGGCGACATAATCCACTTGTGCAGCGTTCATTCGCGTGCAGAAGCATTTTGCATTTATCACAGATCACGTGAAGAATATTTTACAAAACATAGCATATCGCGACCGCGTATATGTGTTCGCTGCTTCCTACGATCACAATCACCAACGCTATCGCTATCGTGATCGCGTATATGTGTTCTTCGCTTTAAAGAGTATACATGTCGGTCCAGATACGAACGGGATATTGCCTTTGCGAATGGCAACAGAGCATTCGAGTCTCACTGATAGATCGCATCCAATCGCAGTATATCATAAAGCGAGCAGCGGTACGCACGCATATTTTAAACACGCATGTCCGCTCAATCACGTAATATTACAATTCAACGCCTTCTGACAAAATGTACTAATATAGAACTACTGCGTAATTTTTCTATATTCTTAGATTATGTTAGAAAGTACAGTTTCTTATATTCATTTTGTTGCTGCTATACGATGTAGGAGAACGAAAAAGTAATTCTAAGTAGGAAAATAAACAACGATTCTTGTAAAATTAAACCAAAGAAAAATAAATTCGATAATTATACAAAATAAATTGAAATTCTAACAATGTTACTTTATTAAGGGGAAAATCTCCTGGCAATATTGAACTTTGTAACTTTAGTATTTGTTGCGTTTCAAAATATGTTTCACAGTACTTCTACTAATACCGGTTTCGTCTGAAATTTGCCGGCTAAAGCAAGGTTCGCCCATTTCAACTAACGAACAAACCCTCACTTCTCCCTCCTCCTGCTCCGGATGCGTTAGAGGGATTTGAAGCTGCTCGTCTATTTGTTGGCATTTACGGCAATTCGCAAAATACCATTTAATGATCTGTACCATCTCTGCGGTTGTATAAACTAACATAATGTATTCAAAATCCACGATCTCTTGCTAGAACTTTACGAGCGCACAGAAAGACAAAGAATGCGTCAGATAGGCTACAGCAGTTGCGCGCGGCGAGGCTGGCCGGCGGGGAAAAATGCAAGTGCGCCAGATCGCGCTACGTACAATATCTCTCGCACCCCGGTGAAATGTGGACCAGCGTGTACATATGTGCAGGGTGTATAAATTAAAACCACATGAATACTTGTTATTTTGCAAATAGCCACCACTGTATGAATAGAAAGCCCACTGGATACGGAAAGCAATCTATGCTCATGAAAAAAATTGCCTTTCTGTTGCCTGTTTCCGAATATGTTTCTAGAGGTTATTATGATTTCGTACGTGGCGACATCTATTGCTGAGCAAGTGACTTACGATCAAGAACGTATTATTTATCATCCCCGGATGTAGAGATGGTACCAAGTGCTACTCCAGAAAGAATCGCTGGTCTTTAATTAATCGATCTAAACGATTAATTACTTTAGAATTGTCGAACATTTTCATTAAAAACCCATCGCCAGTAATAACAAATATATTTTACATTTCAAATACACGTGTAAATAGATATTTTTGAATAAAATTCTTCCAAAATGAAATTATTTTTCTAATGCTGTTCCATTCAGTTTTTTGTTTGCTTCATTTTGTTTAGTCCCATATGCTTCATTTATATGATGTTTAAACCTTTTGATTTTTTATAATCAAATAACAAAATATTTTTTAGTCTGGCGTAGTAACTAATACTTACCTGCATTACATGCGTCGCTTACAGGCGGAATATAGAGGTTTATAAGAGATTTTGCGATAAAGGATGTAGCTTCCAGTCTCACAAAGGCACATTCAATCAGAATGACATACAATATTTTTCCAACTACAGATTCAACATTTTCAAAAATTAGAATTTTACGGCAACGTTTGATATTCGCCTCACTATATTTGGGGCCGAAAATAAAATTTGTAGTCAGGATGAAGTATATGAATCTTTTAGTGAAGACATGTATTTGGAAAAATGAAATATAGCATATCAAGCATAACTATGGCAAATATATTTTTTTAAGTTACAACAATATAAATATCTACTGCTATTACATGCATAATACTGTATAGAAAATGTTTTACTTATTTATAATTCACTAATAATTGTTTAAATTGTCCAAATAGTCTTAAGTTCACTTTATCAACAATACAGGGTGCCGCCTTCGTTTTCTTTCCACTCGCGTCTAACATACTCAGTGACTGGATCCGGTAAACCAAGTTTCTCCAAATCATTTTCTAAATCTTCCTTAGTACCAACACCAGCTACATACCCATTTAGCTTGGCAGCTGCATGGGACACTTGCAGCAGCTTTGATGTCAAACCTAATGTCTCATAAATTAACGGATGCTGTTGCAATCTGTACTTTTGATGGTAACTGCAAATACCGGAATAATTACACAAACTGTATTGACAATGTATTTACGACTTACTCTTCCGCTGGATAAAATATGCCTACAGGTAAAATTTCTGTTGTAATATGAGAATCATATGTAATCCGTTTCTTTTTTAGAGACAACTCGGCTAACTCTTTCTGTTCCTTATTATGGTATAAGATTAAGGAGGCATACTGAAAAAAAAAATATGTATGTAGTTGGAATAAATATTAGTAACAGTAACAGTAATTGTTATTATTTGAACTTAAATACTGTGATACTATTCTAGTATAGATTTGCTAAAAAGAACTATTAGGCTTAACACTTTCGCTTTTCACTTTTCGCTTACGAATGAAAATACAATTGCGTAGAATTGCAATAATACAGTGCAGGTAATTGCGTATGCGAATGACGTGCCTCTAATACCACCTTGAGATCGGTAGAACTTGACCCTTGAAAAAAAAATCTTCATCTTGACCCTCCCAAAATGCTTTCACATCACTTCGTATCATCTTCAAATTTTTTGTGCTTGAGCTTTTTCTTTAGTTGGGGAAAGAAATAAAAGTTACTGGGGGCTAGTCCTGGAAAATAGGGTGTTTCTCGAATGACAGCCATCGCAACTTCAGCTTTGTGTGCGGGTGCGTTGTCTCGACTGCTCGTACTTAAATGAACTTAGAAATGATGACTTATTTATATGCTTTTTTAACAGAGAACTATTCAGGGTATAGACAAGCGAAATTATTTTTTAGATTTTTATGTGTATTAAAACCTCCGATTATCATTACTTTTGGCTCACTATGTTGCAAGTAAGCAAGTAAGAAATCTTATTAAAAAGCAAAATGAATAAATAAAAAGACAAAAATAAGAGTTTATAAAGTCGCAATAAGACCTATAGTTACTTATGAAGTGGACACAATCAGCTTAGCGAACGAAATTTTGGAGAAAAAAATTATGAAGGTGAGAGAAAATGAACTTTGTTATTTTATACTATTTTATAATACAGTTGTTTTGTTATATTTGCCCTACTTATTCGTGTGGTAAATAAAAGTAATATCCACCAATCCGAGTGTCATTGACCATGAAGGTAAAACCCCAAATACCCACCGGTTACAACTTTGAGATTAAGGAGGTGTTGAGAGAATGATATCGGACGAAAAATAAAGACAAAAATTTCGATGTACGGAAACAAAGACCAAAATAAAAAATCAGATGGAAGGATGAGATCGTGAAGAATGTAATCCACATTGGCTTCTGTATGAATAGTATCATAACTAATACTTTCACACTACATGCAGCATACATTTTTCAAATCAGCTGTTCATATAGAATGCAAAAAATTGAGGAATATACAGTGTTTATTAAAAAGAAAAGTATCCGTGAAGTCATAGCAACAATATATGGAAAAAATTTTAAAAAATGATAAGAGAAATTAAACAGCGACCTATTTTAAAAAATTATTTATTTATTGTTATTTAAGGAAAGTCATTATTTAACTTCAAGTAAAAGAAAGACATCACATTAAATAATTTCGCAAAAGACTCCTCTTATACTTAGTTATCGATTGAATTTGCTTAATCCTATAATTAGGGATCCAGGTAGGGTCATAAAAAACCCCAAATGTAATAGTTATCCTTCACTTATAAATATTTAATGTAGTGCAGGTAAAGATGACAATTCCCTATTTACCCGAACTAGAATTATGAATTTAGATTTAGTGTTTATTGTTTTTTTAAATAGTGAATATCCTTGATAAAATTATCTAAAATTGGTATTAAAATGCTTTTAGAAACCCGCACAACGATTGTTGCTTTACATAATCTTGGCCGAAGTAACAAAGATATCGCAAGAAAATTGAAATTAAGTCACCAAACTGTTGACTATAACGTTAAAAAATATCAAGAGGCTGACACATTATTAAATAGAAAACGAACAGGACGACGGAAAGTGACAACACCAACGGAAGATCGTCGAATAATTATGACGAGTAAACGGAATAGATGCAAATTTGCAGCTGAAATAACGGCTGAAATAAGTATTGAGCGTGAAAAACGAGTTAGTTTAACCATCGCGAAAAGGAGGTTAAGAGAGGGTGGCTTATTTGACCGAATAGCGTTGCGTAAACCACTCTTACGCAAGAAAAATCAAATAAAACGGCTACAGTGGGCTAGAGAGCATCAACATTGGACAGTTGATGAATGGAAAAATGTTTTGTAGACCGATGAGTCCAAATTTGAAATTTTCGGTTCCAAGAGAAGAACGTTCGTTTAAAGGTCGAAAGGAAAACGAGCAGTAGAATCATGTGTAGTACCTACAGTCAAGCATGGGGGCGGATCGGTAATGGCTTGGGGTTGTTTTGGCGTCGCATCCGGTGGAAACTTGGTTAAAAGTTAAAATAGATGGGAATTTTAAGAAAAGAGCGCTACCAGGAAATTTTGGAAACAAATGCTGTACCATCTGGAATGAAAATAATCGGTGACTATTTTATATTTCAGCATGATAATGATTCGAAACACACTTCTAAATCGTGCCGCAAATATTTAGAATCGGTAGAACGCGAAAGCAATATCAAAATAATGAAATGGCTTCCTCAAAGCCCAAGTGCTAATACTATAGAGCTTTTGTGGGAGGAACTCGATAGGCAGGTGAAAATAAATCCTCCAACTTCTAATGAATCGTTGTGGAAACAACTACAAGAAGTCTGGTTGAAAATAGAATCCGCTATTCTGACGAAATTGATAGAAATAATGCCGCAAGTATATGCCGCAATTATTACTAGTTGTCGTGGACACGAAACGAAGATTTAATTCTTTTTGTGTCAAATAAATTTTATAATTGAATAAAGACTATCAATTTCTTTGTTTTAAGAGTATTTTATTAAATGCAAAACTACAATTTCTTTTTCAGTTAACACTTCTTTTATTTATGCGTATTTTTTGTGTGGGCAAATAATTATGGTCGGTAGTGTATGTTTGGTTGTAAAAATAATTAATTTCTATAATTTGAGGACGTCTCGTGTATCATTTTCATATTACTGCTTAACAAAGTTATTGCAGTACAAATACTATTGTTCACTTAAAAATTACAAATTTTTGGTATATATTGGTTAAAAAAAGAAAACACAAACCTGTTTTTTAATTGGCGTTGTAAAACCATATTCATGATTTGCCCAAAACAAATCTAATAACTCTTCAAAGCTGACTGTTGTAGGATCATAATCCACTTCGGTTACTTCTGTGTGATCACTTCTGCAACAATAACAAAATTTGCGTACTTTTTTATTCTCTAATTAAACATCCCTATACTTACATGTTTTTATATGTTGGATTTGGTGTTGTTCCACCTGAATAACCAACTCTAGTCCTGAGTACTCCCGGCGTAGCCCCAAATAGTGCATCATTTGCCCAAAAGCAGCCCATACCAAAGGTTGCTTTCTGGCATGGCTCGCTTACGTCATGTAATATTCCCGGCATGTTTCTGAAATTACATTTTGATAAAGAAACCTGCGACCTAGTTCTATGTATGTGTAAAGTATATAAGTCGTATTCATATAAAATAGCTCAGAAGGAAGATAAAGTAGGAGGTTCACTTTCTTTTAAATTAAGGGTGAAGGACGCATATCTTGAGGTCATTAGTAGTAATATATAGATCAACACTCTGACGAAGAACTTTTTGACTTGTGTTTGCTTGTCTTATAAGATATATTTTTATCTTATAGTAAGTGAAAATTGAAATTATAAGTGAATATTTTATTTGTAGAAGTTTTATTTCCAACTACTCCGAGTAACCGGTGTAAAAATATACGTTCGTTGGGCATGCGTGCAGCTGTACACAACCACACACCTACTTGCACTGACCACTCCAGCGACGTGATTTCACACTACACCGAGTAAAAAGTGCAGCCCAAACGAACAAACCTCACATGTAGATTAGTGTTGGGCGATTATGAATGATATAATCATTCGATTATGGTCCAGAAATCATTCATTATTCGTTTCGACTGCGCAGGAGCACACAAGCGGATTACGATTCGAGATCTGTATTCGAAACTTCGAGGTTTCGAGTTTCGAAATAATTCACTCGTCACTCGGATTCTGTCAAATAATCGTAGAAAATAATTGAAATCGTTAGTAAATGTCGAATGATCATTCGATTATTTTAAACGATTATTTCCATTCATTCAATTATTGAAATATATCGATTATGCCCAACACTAGTGTAGATCCTGTCCATCGTGCAAGATTTATTATTTTTGAATTCGTAGTACACACCATTTGTACATTAAGGGAAAAATATCCTTTTCTGTTTCGAAACAATTCAGCATCATCACCTGAATTAATATTCAATTTTAATAGTTAATAACAAGCGCAACCTTTATACTGCGTTGACAACTGTCTCGAAAACGAAGAATAGCAGCTGATTTTACATATTATTCAAATTTTATAACAATAAGGTATCAATTCATTGAGAATTGTACGAAAGTCATTGAGAGACTTTTAATTTCAAAAATCAAGTAAAATAAACGTAAATACGTTTATACTTGTTTGTAACAGCGTTTAAAATGATGGATCTCATATGTTCTATATTCTACTGACAATTGCGCACGCATGCACAAAACGGTATTTTAAACCGAGACAACTTTAGAGTAAATGTAGTCTACCATTCTTGGTGGTCAAGCAGGCAGGTACTTGAATTGGTGACCGTCCACTCGAATGGATATGCAACCAGTTGAACACTGCGGTTCGGTGTGTCCGGCAGAGAGGGTAGCATGATCAGTGTTGTTCCGTCTACCGAATTTTATAGCTACCTACCGAACTACCGAAATGCTCCTTGGATCTACCGATTAAAAAAAATACTAATATGTTGTAGTTTCGAACGGAAAATAAATTTGATAACACAATTTTATCTTTTATTTGTGTTACCATCAAAAAAGTATTTTAAGAATATTTTTAATAAATTTGATACACCGACTGAGAAATTTAGACCTGCCATCTATTGACCTATTACTACAATCAGATATTTACTAGCGTCTGAAAGATCTGTAACACTACATTTTTTTTAAATTACTTTTGAGTATATAGGAGAAGAAGACATCATTCTGTTGTAACATTGTTAAAAAACGATATTCCAGATTTATTTATCATGAAATGTATATGCAATTCGTTCCACTTGTGCGCTTCGTACGCCTGTCAAAAACTTCCTAAACACGTAGAAGAGACATTTTCAATTACTTTAGTTCAAGTCCAAAAAGAATTGCCGAATTCAAAGAATATTAACTGTTTTGCAATATTAAAATTCACAAAATTCTCCACCCTTCATAAACAAGATGGTTGTCAGTACATCAGGTTGTACACCGAATATTGGAACAATTTAGTGCTCTGTATTTTACAACTGCTGTGACCGAAAGAGATGTCTCGGCTGCAAACAACGTCCTCCAAAATTTTAATAATCCACTAAATAAACTTTTTTGTTATTTCTTGATTATGTTTTACCATTTTTTAATAACTTGAACCGCGAAATACAATCCGAAGCTCCAAAATTACATGTCTTGTATACTACTGTCTGTAATATTTTACGTACATTTGGTGATTGTTTCTTAAAACGAGAATACATAGCCGCAACACCCCGGAAGATATTGATTTTAAAAATCCAAGACATTTTTTACAGTTGGAGGATTTTTTACTAGTTGGGAACAAGCGTTGCGGTGTATTTGCAAGAAACGGCGTAAGTAGTTCGCTGCTTAGATTTTTATAACGAAAGTTGCGTACAAATAATTTCACGATTTCCATTAAAAAATAATCCAACCCAAAAATTTAATTTTATTAATCCTGCGGTGGTTAAAAATGAATCTATAAGTTCTATTTCAAGCATAGGTCCACTTTTCTCAAATATAGTATCTCGTCAAAACCTGCAAAATTTAGATTCAATGGAAGTTGCTTCGTAATAATGAGGAATGTCAGACATTTAGTGACGATGTTTAATAATTTTGGACATAAGTGAAGCAAATTAGCCGAAGTGATGGTACATATGTATTTCCCGTTTTGAGTAAATTTGTGGAAAATATGTTATGTCTTCCACTTTCTTCTGCCAATGTGGAAAGAATTTTTTCTTCAATTAACTCAGTGAAGACAAAACAAAGGAATCGGCTAAGCACAGAATCAATTACTGGTCTTTTACATAGAAAAAATTATATCAACCGAGAAAATTGCTTTAATTTTCCAATTGAACAAAAATTAATACAAAATATGAACGACAAAACTTTAAAAAATTTTCTGAAGATGAATAAAAATCAATAAAAATCTGTTTTTGAATTTTTTTTACAAATTTGTTTTAATTATACATTTCGTTATTATATTACAGGTATTTTTGGGTTTTGTTAATAGTTTATTTTTTTTATTATTATTTTAATTGTTGAATTTATACCTCAATAAACTTATTGTTCAAAAAATTGTTGACTTTGAATTTCGAATGTAAAAGTGTACATATAATCTACCGAAATCTACTAAATTTTGCCGAAGGTATCTCCCGATTACGGAAAAGCACAGCGCTATGGCATTCAGCTGCCTCTCTTGACTTCCCCAACATTCCACTTTTGAAATAGATTTCTTGATACTGCGTAAAATACCATCTTGTTTTTGAAGCAGAATTTCCCATTAACATTGTGGTAATAATAATGTAATTACTATACTATTAAGCGGAAAAAATCTGCTTCAAAAATTTCAAAAGTAGCAATTTTATGCTGTATAAGGAAATTATTTCAAAAGCCTATATTGTTAAACACTTCTATAAAGAATTATTTTTTTCATAAATTGATAACGAAATTTTTTCATCTCACGACACCTATCCACCAACACAGTATATAAAAATATCTAGTAACAGCAGTAAAATAAAATACTTCAAACTATGAAACCTCTTTCTCTAAATGTTCACAGGAGAATGTGCCCGCACACCTGTAAATGCTATTATGGTGAGTGCTGGAGACAATAGATTTTCGTTTAAAAACATTTCGTTTTTATTTACCATCACATTTGGTTGAAAACGATGAATTGAAAATTGTCTGCCAGTATTTCGTATAGCTTTAAAAATATAAAAAAAATCTCTATATGAATGTTGTACTGATTGGATGGTTCATCTTTTAAAATAATTTTCATATGCGTGTAACGAAATCAAATAACACGATAAAGGTACACTTTCTAAAGTAGCACATATTTATTAGGATATAAAGCCTCTCGTCTTTTTTGTAGGGTATGGTGTTATCAAATGCGTCAACATTTATTAAAGTTTGATTTCTATTCTCGATGGCACCACAACCTCTTCATATTAATAATATGTCTGATTTTCTTAAATTTTACCTCGTTTTGACTTTTAAATTAAATTAAATAGAACATCTCAAATGCGCAATTGAATTTATACCTCAGATTTTCTTAAGCATGTAATATGTCTAAAATAATTATTATACATAGATATCTTCTTCTTCTAGAATCTTCTAGAAATTTCTTGGTCGTGGAGAATCCTATAATGTCAGTCCTCGAAGGTTAAATAATTACAATTCGCTAGAAATGCTGTACTTTCTTGATTTCCATATTCCATCATATATTTGGCGCCGAACAAACACGTTATTATTATCACTTATCACGTCGAAGAGCCGTACTGGGCCATTACCTACGATATAACAAGGCCTCAGCGCTCTTCGATGACGTCACGCTGAGTTGGTGATGTATCGCCATGCACGATATTAGCCTAAGTAGTAAAGGAATCGTTTTTTTTTGCATTTCTTTTTTGTTTTAAAGAGCTTCCGGTTTAAAGAGGATACCAGTCGTCAACTGAGCCCTTCTTCAGATCCCACTCGATTTTATTTTGGAAAACCGAAGTTTCAAAGCAAAAACCAAACACGTAACCGAGCACCGTGTTTTGAAAGATGTATTTGTGGTTGATATTTAATCGACTAATTATTATTATTTGTAATTGTACATGTATTTGGACGAAACTAGGGTTGAAATGATACGGTAATTGCAATTTTGTTAGAAATTTTGTTCAATTTCACGAGAAAATTTACAGACATGCTATTTAACCGGGGTCTTTAATTTCCTATTATGTGGTGTTTTACCTAATCTAATAATTTTTAAGTAGGGTATTTGTAGAACAAGTTATTATAATTGCTGCAATACGTTCACTGCTGTGAATATGACATTTACATATATCAGTATCCAAATGGCTACGTTCGGTAATATAAATTAAAATATATTGTATTAAAACAGAACGTTTATTACACACATTTAAAGACATCTCTTCACGTTTTTGTCAAATACAACGGACAGTTAGGGAATTGAGTTGGAATAGCATTTTTTTAAGCCTAGGATTTTTTAAATTTACAGTTATAGTTTCACCGGTCCTTGAATCTGTAGCTGCTAACAAATACATAATATCTTCTTTTACAAAGTGTAACTCACAAACAAAACGTACAAAACAGCCGACGCCACAGTTTTTAGGTTATCCCGTTTTTATCGTTTCAGCAAAGGTTTTATCGCTTATACAACTCTAGAGAAACATTACAGGTATCACCAACAAACTACGGAAATATCAGTATACACAGTATTTTTTTTTAATGATACAAATATAATTTGGATAAACCAATTCAAAACGCAAGAAGCTATCTGAGCGTGTGAATGTTCAATCTACAAATATGGCTGATCGACGACCTACTGCAAAATACGTCACAACCTGCTGACGTCAAAGCCTTGTGTTTTCGGTAGTAACGGTTTGACACGTTTTTTCAGCTCCGCTCGGCCGTCACATTTGCCAACCTGGCCCGCCAATCGGCTCGTCAGCTTTACCGGTTGTCGGCCTATAAAGTCCGTTCTGCCCAACAAGCCCGTTTTATCCAACCTCAAAGAATGCATTTTCAGACAAAATAAATTCCATTGATATTGTACTATTAGTATTAAAAAAATAATGCTAATTTCAATTACTTATTTAATCCGAACAAGTAATATGAATATATTAAAACACAAAGAAATTGTTCCTTCTTTATGACAGTACTGTTTCAGCTATAAGAATTAAATTTTTTCGTATAAAATTATAAAGTAATGAATTTTCAAAGCACGTATCAGTATTGATACAATCATCTCATGTAGCACCTAATGCTAGCAAATTTAATAATAAAAAAAATAATAAAACAGAAAATTGGAAATCTGCTGCTGCTTTAAATGTGAAACATTTGCCATTAGTGGGTGTATGACCAAGCAGAAATTTTTAAAATCAGCGGACAAATCAAGTTAGCCATTCCGGCAATTAAGTTTTCCCCAGTGTACCAATAAATAGCCCACCTACATTTTTGCTTAGATTTTCCAAATTTATTTATTTACTGTTATTTAGAAGGTTTAATTTTTCACCTACAAGTAAAAGAAAGTTATCAGTTATCACTAAAGCTGGCCACGAGCGGTACCGCGCAGTAGCGTAGAGTCGACCAGGTCTCGCGTTCCACTAGAGTTATTCTGCTAATAGAGATGTTTGCTGCCGCAAATAATTTCGCTCATCTTTAAAAAAAAAAATTAAATAACACGTGCTCAAACACTTACCATTTTAAGAGTCCTCCGTGAAATCACAAAGTGAATAATGTCTGTTAAATATCTGCAACATTAGATATGTTTCAACTGTTGTTTCGGCAAAACTAGTACGGCATGAGGAAAAAATGCGTTTATATGCAGAGAACGAACGTTCTACATCTAGTGACGTAATATTTGCGTAAGTAAAATAATCTTTCAAATAACCTAACGATTCTGTTGACGCATCTTCACAAATGTGTCTTAATGTGCCAAAATCAGAATTTTTCTAAAAAACACTTTCAAATTTTTCTAGAACAGAAACATTTTTTGCGTCTTCAATCGCGCATAGCTGTGCATGAACATGTTGCACTATTTGTAGAGATTCTTCTAACGGCACCGCAGGATTTTGTAATTTTTCTATTGCATCTGCTAGCCCGAAGTAATTGTCGTGAATGATTTTTAAATCCATTTTAACCTGACTATCTTGAAATTTCGATTGGCTTTTCTGGATAGCGGCAGCTTCCTTTGTATCGAATTGTAAAACCACGTTCTTAATATTATCAAAATATTTATGATAATAAAACGCGGCCTGCAACCATGTTCCCCAACGAGTTAGAATAGGTTCTGGTGGCTCTGGTATACGGGGGCACAGTCTGTGAAATTCGCGAATACGTTTCGGTGATTTGACAAATACTGCTTTGGTATGCGCTATTAAAGCGTCTACCTCAGGATAACATTTTCTGATACTATCCGCCACAAGATTGAGAGCATGAATTTACACGTAATATGTAACAAATTAGCAGAATGCTTTTTAAGAAACCGGCCTACGGAAAGCATGTTTGCAGCACCATCACTCACTAACATCAAGAGTTGGTTTGTTGAAAGTTCAAACTTGTCCAATGTATTTAACACTAACTTTGAAATTACTTCGGCAGTACTCTGTTGTATTCGTTTGGAGACTAATAGAATTGAAGGTGCCGATTGATGAGGTTCCAATTTGCGTGCCATTACATTAAGAACAGAATGTTTCTTCCGATCTGTTGTTTCGTCGACACATAACCACAATTTTGATCTTTCAACTCCGATTTATTTTTTGTTCAATATGTTCGCGCGCAGATGGCACAATTCTTTGTAATGATGTTCGACTTGGTAATTTGCACTCCGAATAGTTATTCCAAAAGCAGATAAATGGTTCCTTGTCTAGTAAATTAAACGGTATATTACATGCGATAAACGTAACGCATAAATTAAATATAAATTTTCATTGTCTCGTGCGCAATTTCTTTCTGAGACATGCTTTTCACTATTTACGTGTCGTAGACAATGTTGTCTGGACCAACTCATTAACGGGATTTTACAGATTACACATTTAATTTTAGCACCTTCATATATTAAGTCTGGAATTTCTGCAATAAATTTTCGAAGTTTGTCCGATCGCGGTCGTTTTGCTGACGAAATCATAATTTTTCTAGGACAGATAAACAATTGCGCAAATGACCGGCAGCGAAAATGTCCGTACTGCTCCGCAGGCGAAGTAATACTACCGTTCCTCTCGGTCCGAACTGATTCTACGCCGATGCGGGGTACCGCTCGTGGCCAGCGTTAGTTATCACTATCAGTGTTATCACATTAAATAATTCCGCAAAAGACTTCTCTGATACTTAGTTATCGATTGAATCTCCTTAATCCGATAATTGGGGGTCAGGTAGGGCCATAAAAAGACCCGAAATGTAATACAATTATCGTTCGCCAATAAATATTTAATGTAGTGCAGGTAAAGATAACAATTCCCTATTTACCCAAACTAGAATTATGAATTTACATTTAGTGGTTATTGTTCTTTTAAACAGTGAACATCAGTGAACATCCTTAATAAAATTATCTAAAATTAGTATTAAAATGCCGAAAACAAGAGAGTTGCCTTTAGAAATCCGCACAATTCTTGTTGCTTTACATAATCTTGGCCGAAGTAACAGAGATATAGCAAGAACATTGAAATTAAGTCGCCAAACTGACGACTATAACGTTAAACAATATCAAGAGGCTGGCACATTTGTTAAATAGAAAACGAACAGAACGACGGAAAGTGACAACACCAGCGGAAGAGCGTCGAATAATTATGACGAGTAAATGGAATAGATGAAAACTGCACCTGAAATAACAGCTGAAATAAGTATTGAGCGCGAAAAACGAGTTAGTTTAACCACCGTGAAAAGGGAGTTGAGAGGGTGGCTTATTTGACTGAATAGCGTTATGTAAACCACTCTTACGCAAGTAAAATAAAATAAAACGGCTTGCAGTGGGCTAGAGAGCATCAACATTGGACAGATGATGAGTGGAAAAATGCTTTGTAGACCGATGAGACCAAATTTGAACTCTTCGGTTCCAAAAGAAGAACGTTCGTTTGAAGGTCGAAAGGACAACGAGCAGCAAAATCACTTGTAGTACCTACAGTCAAGCATTGGGGTGGATCGGTAATGGTTTGGGGTTGTTTTGGCGCCGCAGTAGAAGACTTGGTTAAAACAGATGGAATTTTAAGAAAAGAGCGCTGCCGGGAAATTTTGGAAACAAATACTGTACCATCTGGAATGAGAATAATCGGTGACTATTTTATATTTCAGCATGATAATGATTTGAAACACACTTCTAAACTGTGGCGCAAATATTTAGAATCGGTGGAACGTGAAAGCAATATCAAAATAATGAAATAGCCGCTTCAAAGCTCAGATACTAATCCCATAGAGCTTTTGTGGGAGGAACTCGATAGACAGGTGAAAATAAATCTTTCAACTTGCAAGGAATCGTTATGGAAACAACTGCAAGAAGTCTTGCTTTAAATAGAATCCGCTACTCATAGATAATGATCCAAAAGGTACTTCTTAACACTTCTATTTAATAATTCTACAACAACTGAGTAACGAGCATGATGCTACTTGAATGGCAGACGTACTAACTTCACCTCTAACCTTTTGTACAGTCGCGTCCAAAAGTATTGCTCGCATAACAAAAGCGAATATTAACTATATACATATTCTCCAAACAAAAGCTGGGAAAGAATAAGTTTGAATTTCAAAAAAGGAAACTAACAGCGAACGTGTTGGTCTGAGCGGGCTTGTCTGGCCGAACGGACTTGGCGGGTTGAACAGGCTTGATGAGTCGAACGCGCTTGACTGGCCGAACGGACTTGAGTGGTCGAACGGACTTGACGAGCCGAACAGGCCGCCCGTCTCATTTTAAAAAAGCCCGAGCTGGTCCGCATCTGAAATATTCCGGCCCGACACACAGGTTACACATTTTTGCTTGCTTATTATCTGCTTGTCTTATTTGTAAGGACGTATGCATGTGTATGTCACAAATGTACATTTCTGTTAATTATAGAGTTGTGCCGACATGTTTTGCAAGTAGATCTAAAATAACGTTTTATTAGTTTTGAAAATATGGTTTAATTAAGCAGACTATATAGTTAAAAAAGAATATAATCTGCTGTGGATAGCTATACCTATTATACTTTTTACTTTTCCAATTAAAAGTAGGGAACAGAATTAATTTTCTATGACAGCTTAAAACAATTCGACAAATCCACCGTTAGAAATGAAGATGTATAAATCAAATTGTTTAATCATTATTACTAACGCCTTTGTGCCTCCTGTAATTAATCCTATTCAATTTCCAACATATACATTAATCAACAGTTAATTACAACAGTAAATCAATAAAGAATACTATCTACAGGAATGAAGTGGATTTATTTGAATACACTGTTCATCATAAAATTCGTTCGATAAAGAAACTTAAAATGAAATGATCGCAAATACTGCATTATTGCATCATAATTTTATCGGTGTAACTACGAACATTACAAATGAAAATAATTAATAAATTAGATATTTAGATATGCCAGTGTTCTTGAGTACCTACTTATTGCACCAACTGTTATAGAAGGGATGCGTTTCGAACGTATTTAAAATGCTGACAAATGTTCACAATTGAAATAAACGATTTAATGTAATATACATTCTTAATTTATTCCAATAGTATACATAATGAACGCAAAAAATGTTAAGCAATAGCTCTAATTGACATTTTAAAATCAGGAGTAGCTGCCTATAATACAGGATCATTCTTGACGATGGCCTATTAAAAATATTTCTGGAAATAATTAAGGTATCTTTTTGAAATTTTGGTGAGTGATACTATGGGTAATGGCGATTTCCTAAAAATACTTTCAACTTCATGGCACTCTTGATTAAACCGGAAACGGATATCAATTTTTGGTATTACACATGTAAAGAGTTTTGAAATTTTTATTTACAACATAGAATAGTCTTTATTGCTGTAAATAGATATCAAAAATGTTGTACAAAGTGTTCTAAAAACCTAGTATAACACTAACATATTCAACTAAAAACATGTAAATTTTTTTTAAATGGCAATCCCCACTTTTAAGAATGTCTACATATTTTGCTTGAAAACATGCGGGCTCGTTTCTGAGTTATTTTTCAAAGTGATGAAATCCATTATTTCTTTCCAATAAACAACTAGAATTGACAAGGTTGGCCTTGTTTTACTTAAGCCAATGACAAATGATACCGCGTACTTATTTGACCTATGTGCCTATACTCTGTACTGATGTGTGAAAACTATTAGTAATGCATATTTCTAAACGCTAAATGAAATAAATGATTAGCTTACAGATGGCATACCCAATAAATATTATATTCATGTTCTGTTGTTAAAGTCTCGTGAAATAAATATTGAATTAAAATATTTAGTTGATTATTGGTAAATGTTTAATTAGTAGCAATAACATAAATTGAAAAACGGGTACAAAAAATTAAATATGGCAAAAGGTGCAAACTCAACTATTCAAAAAAAAACTATACAAATTAAAAATATATATATTATAGATGATCAAAACAATCTTTATCTAATTGCAGACACAATAATATCCTACGATGCACGGAATTTTCTGCCTTTTGGATTTCTACTCCGCTAACACTGGCAAAAGCTCTCCTTGCTCGTCCCTCCAAGATTTCCCGATAATAAATGGGACTGTCGTCTAGACCATTATTTTGATACAACCCCAAATAATGAAATCAAGAGGAATTAGGTCAAGGTACCTGGTTGGCTATTTCCAAGGTCCTAACTTCTTCATTCATCGTTCATCAAACATTTGCGTGAATTGATCTGTATACCTCATATGTACAATGCACTGGAGCCCCATCTATTATTTTTTTTTGCAACTTTGTCAATTCTGATTGTTTATTGAGAATAAATAATCGATTTTATAATTTTTTAAAATAACTTGAAAACGAGCGAATTTAGATATAGGAAGTAAAATATGTTTTACCCGCATTTTTTCAAGTAGATTCTTAAAATTAAGAGTTGCCATTTAAAAAAACTGACTATTTTATGTCGCTAATAAAAATCTCAAAACTGGTTGACATGGGTAATATCGAATAGAAGATATTGACGTTTAAGTTAAACCCTGCGTTTGTCAATTTTTTTACAAAAAATCTCATATCTCAAAGGTGGCGTACCCTACATACATCTATGATACGTTGTCTTTGAAAGGATGCATTGAAATAAGAAAGTTAGCATCCGTTTCTGCTTCAATCAAGAATGCCATGAAGTTGAACATATTTTTAGGAAATACATTATTATCCATAATATCGCTCACCAAAATTTCAAAAAGATAATTTATTTCCAGAGATACTTTTAATAGACCATCGTCGTGCATGACCCTGAATAGCAAAGGTATGGTATGATTTTATACGATGCAGGATATGTTCATTTAATTCAAAAAAGTTCGAGGAAATTTTACTATTAGATAGAACTTTAAAACTTCTCCCACGCAATAAACACATTCACAGAGATATAAAAACACATTTACATACCAGTTTTAGGTTAAAGTAGATACGCGCACGCTCCAACTTACTACGATATGAATTCCAATGCAATGTAGTTTAAGCATTTTGGGGTTATATAATTAGTTATGTGAATGATGTGCTCTTTTTATAACGTACACTACAAAACTGACGAGGAGAGTATTTGAGAAGGAGAAAATAGTGTTTGCATCAAAATTACAGTGGGTTAGTTTTTTTTCATATTTATTACGAACGTCATATAGACTGCGATTACAATCTTTTTTTAATCCTGTGATTACCATCTTTCGATCAGGGGCCTCCGACCTTAACCTTGACAGCCTTCTTGGGCTTTTTCCTTTTCCCTTCAAAATATGTTTCCTACGATGCACGCGACGCTAGACGGGTAACTCAGGCAGCGAAAATACGACATATTGCAAAAGACCTTATGATGAACATAACAAAAGTTTTGACTTACGATGCATATTTACAAAGACTCGATAATCATCTACAGTTACATGGGGTAGGAGATTTTACTGCGGAAAAAGATAAACTTTGCATTCAAATTTTACTCGGATGTTTAAGTTCTAAAGTATGTATACTAAATAACGAAACTTACAGTGTTTGATTTACTTAACACAAAAATCTAAAAGCAATTGATTAAATTATAGAAACAATATTTATCTCCTCAAACTGATGTAACATGCCGAACAACGTACACTGCACAAATTTAACAAATAAAAACAAGAACTCATGGCTAATTTCTCATGACCCCTTTCATAGGAAAAACGAAACCAACAAAGCAGCAACACAAAAATTATGAACTCTAATACTATTTAAGTTTTAGAAATCATAAAATAAAAGCAACAAATTTTTATGTTTATAAAAATTCAATTACTTGGTGTTTAGCGTGATCATTGATCATCGTTGCTTCAAGGCTCAAATAACGTTTTTGTATTGAGCCAATTAATGTTTGAAAATCATATATAATTAAATGCCTTCCAAATGAATACTTTCTTAAGAGGACAGCCCAACGAACATCTTTCATAGAACCGGCGCGGCGCACTAGTCTTCATTTCTGAATAACCCACTTGACTAGACGCGGATAGAATGTTTGGCTTCTAAAATTCGAAATGTAGGTATCGAATAGAAGAATCATATCTCCTAGAATTAGCTTGCAAAATATGGTATGAATACCATGTATGTTAAATTGTTTAATCTCAGGATTTGTAAGCTGTTCATTTCATTTACGATAAGCAGAAATTACAAAGTGAGCATACATAGAAACGTGCCAAAATAAAAAGAAATGACTTAATTATTTATGAAGAAGTAAAACAAAGTTTACCTACATACTTTTTTTTAAAACGTAGAAACTATTTCAAAAATAAAAATGAGTTACGATAAATATGGCATCTGAATATTAATATCCATCATGGAAGCTTTCACTTTTACATTAAAGTTCGTAACAGTTATATATCTTTTGGATGTAACGGTATATGTACACATATATTGTAAGTGTATCTTTTTATTTAAAGTCTTTTTGTATTGTAAATAGCATATTTGTATGTGAGGGCAGTCGAGAAATATACGTTAAACCCACAACACATATTTTTATTTACTATAATTTCTCGTAACTAGTTCATATTTAATAGTGGCGACCAGGAAATTTAATGATAGTAAAGTTACGTGTTGGAGATATCTATGGCGCATCAAAAGAATGTTATCGGTCATTTACGGGAATTTGAGTCCAATGATTGAATAATATTTGTACCTCGTTTGTATAATTTTTTTGAGGCAAATGGAATAGTTGAAGAGGAGAAGAAGAAAGCAATATTTTTAAATCTGCTATCGCAAAATGCCTATCGACTAATATTCAATTTGTGCTTCCCGGAAATTTGCTGCAAGATATAAATTTTATACGGCAAGAAAATTAACGAGCGAGTCCATCCAAGGATGGGCAGCCAAACTTCGAGGTCTAGCAGTACACTGTGAATTTGGTATGGAATTAACATCGGTTTTAAGAGGCATCTTTATTGTGGGGCTCGGAAAAGGAAAAATCTCGAACCTGTTGTTAGAAGACAAGAAGGATGCAACTTTTGAAGATGTAATCCGAATTTCGACGGCACGTAGTACCGAAGCTAGCAACGAAATAGATTACTTTAATATTACCTTTGAAGATGTACGTGTAGCTACACGAAAATACTATGTTTTATTAAATATTATTAAGTTTGTAAAGAATGGGCATTGGCCAGCTTTCTCTTATAAATCAGAACTTTACAAACCATTTTTAGATAGAAAATGTGAATTATCTATTAAGAAAAATTGTCTCATTTGGAATAATCGAATTATCATACCCAAAACATTACAAAGTGCAGTTTTACAGCAATTACATAGCACATATTTAGGTATTATAAAGTTAAAAGGAATTGCGCGAGCCTACTTTTGGTGGCCTTCCCTTTAAAGATATTGAAAATTTAGTAAATTCATGTAATTCCTGTGATTTAAATACACCTAGTCCTCGTAAATCGCATAACTAATTGGCTTTGGCCTCAAAAACCTGTTGATAAAGTACACATTGATTACTGTGGACCATTTTTGAATAGGATCTTTTTCATTATAGTGGACGCACATTCTAAATGGATCGAGGTACACATAATGAATTCATGTACTAGCACAATTAAAATTCTCAGAAATTCTTTTTCTATTTTTGGTATACCTCGTACATTAGTATCAGACAACGCCACGGCATTCAATAGTCAAAATTTTTCCCAATTTTTATCACAAAATAACATACAACAGATATTTTCACCGCCCTACCATCCATCTTCAAATGGTGAAGCTGAAGTCAATGTTAAACTTATTAAAAATGCATTAAAAAAGATGCTATATGAACATAAAGATAAAAATATCGATTATATTTTGTGCAATTTTCTATTAGACTATAGAAATTCCATCCACACCACTGCTGGGGTCGCACCAAGTGAATTAATGTTTCGACATAAAACGAAAAATCGTTTTAGTCTATTTCTACCACAGGACAGCAAGGTTAAAAATCATGTTATTAATAAACAAACGAAACAAAAATTTATATACAAAGGCAAACGTAAAATTCACTTTTTGGTAGGAGAGGAAGTATGCATACAAATACATCGTGACAACAATAAATTTTGGTCTAAAGGTACTGTAATAATAATAATACCTTTTTATTCAATATTATACATAAACATGTCTTGAATATGTCATTCTCGTGTACAGTGTGTGTGTACATAAATAAACAAACATAACAAATAAAAAGAAACATTGCAAAACAAATAAACATTAATATAAAATAACAAAAGTACAAAGCTAGGTACCGTATGTAGGTACCGTAATAGCTGTAGTCAGAACAGAATAAAATGAAATAAAATAAAACGTAAAAAGTATGGTACAAAATTTGCTCGTCTCAATTAATGAAAACAGTTAAAACTGATGATCAAAATACTCGTTTACATTATAAAAGATATTAGTGGTAAGCAGTTCTTTTAATCGTGATTTTAGTTTCTTTACCGATAGATCTTTTATATGCAACGATAAGTGATTAAAAATTTTTAATATTTGTGTGATTACACTTTTATTCACAATGCTTTTTGTAGTTTGAATTGGGACAAGATAAGCGTTTTTAATTCCTCGAGTTTCATAGCAGTGTCGGAGTTGTCTCTGTTCAAAAAGCACGTGGTTCAACTTCAAAAATATCACACATTCTATTATATATATGGATGTAAGCGTAAGTAAACTTTTATTTTTGAAGACTTGCCTACATGAGTCTGTTCTTTTCAGACCGAAAATGTTCCGCACACAAGACTGTATGTAAGATACTAGGCAATTCTTGTTATTTAGTTCAATTATCAACGAAATATTTTATATAAAAAATATATTGATTAATTAAGAAAAATATACACTCCGTTACGTGTTAAAGAACATACATCTAATTTGAGACCAAAATGTACTGTTAAACCACCAGAAGGATTACAATATGTATGAGTAGTTTATAATTATTATTATGTGTATTATTTTGTCACAATCATTATTAAATTTTGATTTCAATTAGTTTGCATTCTTAAGAGGGGAGATGTTGTATATCTTTTGAATGTAACTATATATGTACACATATATTGTAAGTGTATCTTCTTATTTAAAGCTTTTTTGTATTGTAAATAGTATGTACGTGAGGGCAGTCGAGAAATATACGTTAAACCTAGCAAACGAAATTACCTAACAATTAAAATGCAAAAATTTCGATACGTCGAATGGTTGGTGGCAACGTTTGAAAAGTTTAAAATAATGTATGTATGTATGAAAAAAATTAATGAGATTGAAAATCGTTGTTATTTTTGAAAAATGATGATAAATTTGCCTTTATTTTGATAGGAAATGCTCGAGTCAGTTAAAGTTTAACACATTGCAGTAAAATTTAACTGAAATCTGTAATAATTTTCGAGAATAGCATTATTTTGATTTAGGTCATCTTTAAAAATCCCATTTATTCCCAAACAAATAATAACTAATCATATCTGATTAAGATTTATTTCATTTTCAGATAATTGCAAATAAGCAGTATAATTAAGTATATGTAAAAAAAAATATCGAGTCACGTGTTTAGTTTCACATTTGCGTTTACGCTAACATTAAATACTTGTATTTGTAATATAATAGCGTAAACATGTGGATCTAATATGTAAGCTCAAAAATTACAGAAGCAAAAAACAAAGCTAGGTATTGTTTTATAACTTTTTTAATAAATAATTACTAATTTTCAGTAACGTCTGTGGAATTTCCAATCCGGTAATACTTTATAAAATCTATACTTCACTTTTATTGGACGAGGGTGGTATTATTTGAAGTTCGCCCGTATAATAATGTCCTTCCACCACTACAAATGAAATATAACATTAAAGCTTAGAGCAAAGTGTGTGGATTCTAACGAAATGTCTAATTAGCTAAAATATTTTATATCACCGCCGTAGCTGTCAATAACCTTCAACGACGTTCATCTGCAGACCCAAATTCCTTCAAAGTGACCCTAAAGTTCATGAAATCTCTTCGTTGACACCAAATCCAATATAAATAATTTGATTGCATATAATACAACATAATAAACTTAATTTCTACAAATTGGTTGTTGTACTATTACTATTATCAAAAATATGAATACTAGAGAAAGTAGCTTTTTAATATATTAAAAAATAGTTCTCATGATTAAAGATGAACGTCGCAGAGCTGCGATAATTTTGCAACACGAAATGTTTTAAAAAATGTAAGTGATATTTCATGTTCTAGTACCAATTGTCTTAATACAGATTTCGCACGATCAATATTTTGAAATAATATTAGAAATTACTCCGCATAACGTGTGTAAAATTCGCATAGAAATTCCCAACAATATCATTGCGGTGACTGCTATTTTTGGCCATGTACAATATTTAGATTGAATAAAAAGATGCAATTAGTGCCCAATTTGTGAGTTGAATTAAATTGAATGATTTAGTACGCGAATAAGATCTTATTGCGGAAATAAATTAACCTCTAAGGTCTCGATAAAGAAATCTTATATAATCTTCTGCGTAAAGGAAATCACTGATGCAGTGGTAAAAAGACCTGCTGCTGATTGTGGCAGCGTCAAAAGTTGTCGGTTCGAGTCAACACACCCATATTATAGATAACTGCTTTTCAACCTTTATGGTGAGAGAGTGATAATAACAAAGCTATTGAACACTTTATACCGACTGTAGAAACACTAAAGGCTCCTATGGTTATGATAAGCTAAAATAGCTTATAACCCGTTGGGTCAAACAAAAAATTAATTTTTCTTCAAGGAACATTAATTTTTTGAAATTTTATGAACAAACTCATAAAATGTTCTCGAGGAGACGAATACAGTGATAACAGGTTGTATGAATCACTATGAATAATTTGATACATCAGGCAGGGGATTCTTGTGGACGTGATTAAGTTTGTAGGTAAAAATAAACATGACCAGTATAAACAAAATGTGTTTGAAAAGCTAAAAACACTCGGAGAAATTAATTTTCTAAAATCACACCTTCAACATTTTCCAGAAAACTTGGAACCTCAAAATGAAGAAGAACAATAATAAAAACTCGATACGGATGTTCTTTTTATGGCTAACTGCTGCAGTTAGTACTGTAATGCTTATAATCCACACTACTGCGGTATGGTTTCTTTTCACCCTGTGCCTTAGTTTATAATATGGCTGTTAGTTACAAATTTAATAAATCATTCAATATTTCTTTTTTGTCACCAAACCTTACATGAAAGGAAGAACACGCTAACAATCTCAAAACATTGGAAAAAAGAACGCTGCGTTTTCCACGGTCTTCTATTCCTGGCGTGAAAGAGCATAAGCGTTCACTTTTTTGTTGAAGAACTATGTACATATTTTAGGTATAGGGAAGTGTTTATAAAAAACTTCTGCAACAGATTTTGTAAAAATATACAGGATGTTCCAAAACTGAAGTAACAAGAGTGAAACTTGGCAATGGTATCAAAACCATCTGGTTGATATATAAAAATCTTGGATGTATTGCCGAAAAGTCTAGCGTGTAAAGTGTTGAAGACATCAATCGTTAAAGAAACAGCGACATATCGCAAAAATTTCAAAAACTAAGTGATGAAGCAAAAAAAAGGGGGAATAGAGATAAACCAAAAGAAAACAAAATATATGAAAATTGACAGAGAAAATAAAGTAGGGGATAAGCGGGAAATAAAAATAGGAGAATTCAAATTTGAAAAGGTTCAAACATTAAAATACATTGAAATCATAATAAGTAATATAAACGTTAAAGGTATAGAAATATCACAAACAATAAAATCAGGGAGCAATGCATATAACAAAGAAATAATGAGAAGTAAAAAAATAAGTAAGGTGTATAAAGTAGCAATAAGGCTTACATTAGAAGTAAAGAAGGAGAAAAAGTGGAATTGTTTGAAAGGAAAATAATGAGAAAAATTTATGGTCTGTAGAAACTAAATTGAGATCAGTACAGAAGGCTAACGAATCAAGAAATAATAGAAATACTGGAAGGAGAAGAGATTAAATTAAAACGAATACGTTGGTATGGACACATAAATAGAAAAGAAGAAGAATCAATTATAAAAGAGATAAATTGGAAAACACAAGAATGTAGACCAAGAGGAAGACCCAAAATTAAATAGGAAGATCAAGTAATAAGTGATATTAAAGCCATGGGAATAACTAATTGGAAGGACAAAATTGAAAATAGAAAAGTATGGAAAAAATAGCAGACGAAACAAAGAAACGCAATAACCGGTAAAAATAAGAGGCAAATGGTAAGGTGTGACGAGCAGTCAGAAAAGCCAGAAGAGTTCAAAGGCTCCAATCCCGAAAAGAAAGTACATCTCGTTATATATATGCATATCTCAAAAAGTAAGATAGAGAGTATTCCATCTAAAAAAACAAGCTTGTATCGTATACAGCGGTAATTGAATGCTCTGTATACACGAGTATAATTTTATGATGTGCAGCACTTGTTTCAGAATATTTTTTATTTGAAACCTTTTTCTCTAAATTACTCAGAAAAGGAATTACATTCCGTCCGCGCACTAGGTGGACAGACTGTATATGTAGATCAGTATTACATATGGTATGTAACGATTATAAATTAGGGTGTTTAGCTCTTTTCGTGAAGGAACTGATTGATGTAGACTAATTCCTTCGCGAACTTTTTGAGCTCTAGAGAAATTGGTACTTTGCAGAATTTAAGAGCTTAACAAGAAAAAACGAAAATACTTTTGAGTACATTAACATAGGATGTCTTCAACAAGGATGGGTATTCTCCGAAATGCTACTACTCGGAAGTTAGCCACATCAGTTCTACATATCTCGTTGAAAGTAAATTTTAATTTTAAAAGTGCTATCGTGCTCTTATAATAAAATTATGGAATCAGTGGACTAAAGTATGGTTAAATCCCATAACTCCAGCCACGTTACTATTTGTGATGATGTATGATACAACTAAAATGCCGCAAAAGATAACTATTTCAATTTACTACAAATGAATGTAATCCACGTTGGATAGAGCATTTCAAGACAAACACAACTACAACTTGTAAATCAAACGTTTAGGTTATAATTATTGTATACTTCGTAGGTATGTGTATTTTATCAGTTTTGTATGCATCAGATCAGTTGTGATATATCTTTGTAAGTATGAATGAACAACAAAAAATCATGATATTTTAACTGCAGAATTACAATACCAAGCTATTTTGTTTTGTAAAACACACCTGCTTAAAATATACGACAAAATAAAGTACTCAACGAAAATCGAATAACTTAACGATGCACTACTCATTTTGCACATTTTCATTCACTTATCGAATCTAGGTTTAGTAGTAAGACTAAACCTAACGACATTGCCAAATTATGATAATACATCGAACTTGTATCGTGTCACGTATCTCATACTGTTGCAGCATGTAACCACACCTGACTCGATCGTACACCATGGAAGTATAAGGCCGATAACCATAATAACACCGAGAACTGACGACTATCTGGTTTATACAGTGCGTAAAAAAACTACTAATCTACGAACCCTAATAAATCTTTATAAGGAAAATCGTTTACTGTAAGATGATACGACTGACCACTTTACCAATTTAACTGATTTACCTTTGATATATGTACATAGCTTCATCGATTTTTAAAACCCTTCGCCAATTATTTATTGTACTAAATAATTTCCATTATGGTCATACTTAACTTTACCATTAAATTATAAAGGAAATATGTGTGATATATTTTGAATGTGTTGAAAACTGTATTTTGCAAGCGTGGAATAATCCATGAGATTCGTTTCGCAAAATATTAATAAGGTTGTTGGATTGGCTGTCGCCGAGTAGCCCTAATTTGTCACTAATTAACAAAATATGTAGAAATAAAGACAATAAAATTAAAATATTGGTGTATGTGTGGTGATGGCTTTACGTTTCAATTAAAATATTGGTATTTATTAACTTTAATGATAATAATAATAATAGAATTTACTTGAACTAAACATTTTTTTTCAAAGAAGTTCAAAGTATCTAATACAAAATAATGTCTTAGTTACAATGCATAATAACCGCTGAAAACAAAACTTAAGAAACGGTTCACCCATTAATGATAATGACTAATAAACACAGTTCAGTTGACTTATTCTCTCAACTCTCAGTATATTCTTCACTGTAAATTACATAATGTATCACTTTGCTGCCATATAGTAACGTGGCATGTATTATAGAATAAAATAGCTTTACTAGTGTGGCAATGCTGATAGGTTTCGTTTGTCCCAGTATATCCCGAACTCTGGCTACGCCCTTGTTGCCCTATTTACAGCATCGCTACTACAGAAAGGCACTCCTAGGTACCTATAACTTTTATGCAATTCCGGTCTTGCATTGCCATAAGTGAAATGACCTACGCTTTTGGCGATTTTGCCTCTATGGAAAGGTACGACGCAGGTTTTCCTGTAGAGGTTATTATCAGTGCAAATTTTTAATTTTATATTTCCGTCAACAACTGAATTTTCAGGTAACACAATGTCGTCAGCACATAATTATATCTAATGATAGAAGTAATGACTGACCATTAGATATCTTTACTCCTTCGGCGTCGCGTTCCTTTACCTTAATCACGTCGAATTTAAAGTATTTTTTGTTAATCTTGGCTCCTTTAAACATATCTCTGTACCCCCGAGCCAGACTATGTTAAATCCAAATTTACAAAATTTTAAATAATTATGTTAAACTACTTACTATGCTAATTTATGCTCATTATTCCTTATTATTCTTAAACTTAAAACTAATTCACATATAAATTATTGATTGGATTCATTGGGTGTTTTACAATAAAAAAAATCAAGAACTGATTTAATAAAACAGCTCTAATAAAAAATTGCTTATTTGGATTTAACATAGCCTGGCTCGAGTACAGATCTAGAAGTGTTTCCATTTCATGTATCCAGCATAAATGCTAGTTCGTAAAAAAGGTTGCATAACTCGTTGGATTGGTTAAAGAAATATTTAGCATGCTCAGTTTTGTAATCTATGTTGCATTGCTCTGGAGTTATAGATGTGACAGAAGACAAGCAGAGAATTCGACTTTCCATATTTTGGCCTGTAGGTTTTCTCTGTTAATATTAATGCTACACTGTCGTCTTAAGCAAGAACGTCGTATCTACAACTTTGGTGTAAATCGAGTTATCGTAACTACAAGATTCGTCGAGCAACAGCATAACTTTTCAGTTGTTTAGTTTGATATATGTACTTATACACTGAGGTCTTAAAGTACTCCTCGGCTCTCCAATACTTGAAGGACAGAAGAATCTGTTAGTGTGAAAACACTAACAGATTGATTTCTATTTCCTGTGAATTAACTTTTGGTATTAGCGCCAGTTCAATTGGATTTCCGATGTCACCGGAAGCTATGTCAACTTTCTTATCTTAAGTGGTATATCCTGTATATTTCTACGCTTGTGTTAATGTAAAACAAATACGACAATATCACATGCTGTACTTTGACTTAAGAATTAACACGACATGCAGCAATCAAGGTTTTTATAATTTCATCCAAAGAGCTCGTTGTTAGGCAACGTAAATCATAACAATCTGTCAAATATCAATTCCAAAATCGCAAATTGTTTTTGTGGTATATTGTTGTTATTTTTTCACTTTATGGAACTTTGTTGGAATTAATTGATTATGGCAAGTTCGTTCAAATTTCTTTGACTTTCTAGTAGACAATATGCCTATTTTTCAGGTTTTCTATCTGGTTGCTTTTAAGGTGGCTTTTGCACTATGCAAAATAAAGTGTGGATCAATTTTAGTATTCGGTAAATCTGGCAACAATGATCAATTATTTGTTTGGAGTGGTTGGACAACAAATTGCCCAATAATTTGAATCTTATTATCTCCTATCAAATCAATTAGCCTTGCAGATTTTATCCTATCTAACACCAAAAGTTAGTTCACAAAACGTAATTATCGCAAAAACGTGGACGTTCTTGCTTAAGACTGGAATATAAGAAAATTTAAATTACTAAAGTGTTAGTATTTTTGTGAATTATTTGTATTTCACACTAAAACAAGCTTTCAGAAAATTGATATAAGCTGTGATTTTTTAATATGCGCGGTTTTTTAACCTTAATAATTCCGAGATGTATGGCTTCGATATTACGACAGTTCCAGTGTCGCTATAGTACAATTAGGGCATTATCAAAATTGCGTTTATTACTATTTGCTTAATTAGAGTGTGTGAACTGTTGAAACAAATCATATAAAATGAATAATATTGATTATGAACGTGATGATACACGAAACTACTTGTTTTAAAATACCCTCAATATAATGATTTTATGGAAAACAAACAAATGGCAAAACATAACATATTCGAAATATCTAATTCATTTTTTATAAGATTTCTATATTTTTACTATTCTATTATACATTATCATCATTATTATAATCGATACTCATGTGCCGGCTAATTGCCAGTGTTAAGCTGAACTTTCTCAATCTTCTCTTATTTTAGTTTTCCATTTATTTCTATCTCTCGCTAGAATTTCGACCTCTCTCCACTCCAGTTCTATTTCCTTCATATTTCCTTCATATATCTGTAAATCTCATCATTCCAGTTCATTCGCGATCTACCCTTTGTGTTCTTTTCAGTTTTTCCCATTTTCCATACTTTCTTGGTTAGTTTCATGTTTCGAGGACCGATAATCCACAGCATTCCATCATTTATTGGTGTGCTACGACATTCAAATTAGTGTCGCAGAATCAATCATTTTAAGACACAAATATTTGCTGAGTAGTTTTTCGAGCTTCACCTAAACCTCGTTTTCGTCCTTCAACGTGTTCAGTCATCAATTCCACACCGAGAGAAATGTATAGTAAATTATACCACAATTGTAGTATATCCTACCAGAATCTACAGGTACTCCATATTTATAGTAAAAATACTCCAAAATTATAGTAAAAAAGGTACTACAAAACTATAGGTAAATTATGCACTTGTAAAATTGTCGTTAAAGTAGAAAATTAGAAGAAAGGGATTCTTAGTATACGTAAATGGCCATTACAACTATTCTTAAAATGCATATTATTTTGTCCACATTATTAATTGCACTTACCTTGTTTAAAACAGTACGACCTATCCGTACAGAATGCAGCAAATTACTTTCATGCATGTAACAGAATAATGTTCAAACAAAAGTAAAATTAATGTAGGAATACATATGAAAAAAGTGCCTAGAGACAATAACCAAGATAATGTTAATACAATCCCATATTGCTTTTGCCGGTAGTGATTCCATCAATACCAGGAGCTATTGGTATTGATGGAATCACTACCGGCAAAAGCAATATGAGAAAAAAGGAATAAAAGCTTCTTGTTCCTGGCGACATTGCTCTTGCATCTCTCAATTGATGCCACTAACCTTCAAAAACAGCAACTGAAATATTCCCTAGCGCCACCTAGTTCCAGTAGTTATAACCATGCCGTCCTACATAGTAGAAACCGGAATACAGATGCCACTTACCCATACATGATATAACCATACAACATTTCACAAACATTTTCAAAAGATACCGGCTAATGTAATCTTTTTTTCTTTTTATTACTATTTACCACGTGTAATAATTTAACTATATAACCGGTGGGTATTTGGGGTTTTTCCTCCCAGATTAACGGCACTCGGATTGGTAGATATTGCTTTAACTTATCACACGAATAAACAAGGCAGATATAACAAAAAAAGGCCGCATTATAAAATAAGTGAAAGTAGTAACGTACAATATAACTAGGGAAAATGTCCACGTGCAATGTAAACTAACTTGGCGTGTTCGTTTGCTGTACGGAACATGTTCGGTGCAAGTCCGCTGTTCGTGACAACAAAAATTGTATGATCACCCAACGGTAATTATTATGTGGAGAATAATTGCTATGCATTTAACACAGGTAATTGTTTTCATAATTGGAAATTATGTTTTTATTGTAAATTTGTGTAATATTGGCAAATTCAAATATGATTTGACTAACAGATTTTTAAATAATTCTAAGAAAATTTTAAGATAAAGTATTTTCTTCCATTTTCATCGCCACATAATAAAAGAAAATAAAATTTTATCGCTTGTCAACAGTATTATAGGTTATGCATTACATGTACTTCCACTCAATCCCCTCCTCGCTCTCTCGCCGCACATATATATATATATATAGCTAATTTCACATTTTCCCAATGTGTATGTACGGCGAGAGAGCGAGGAAGGGATTGAATGGCATGGTCGCCCGGAAATGAGAGTTTCGCATACTTATTTTGTTGCTGCTACGAAGCTTATACAAAACTAATAGGGATTTCTAAAGACGAAAATAAAAACAGGTTCTGATGAAATATAAGAAAAGAAAAATAAATACCCTAGAAATTTTTACTAAGATCGTCCGCACATAATGCAGTCTACCGCTTGTGGTGAATCACCCATTTGCGTTTACCGTTGTCGCATGTACGCTTTTTCGTATAGCTAGACATTTTCTTCTCTTATGTGTATAATAACTAATAATAGAAAAAGGGATAAATAAACTTAAATGTTAACTCATTAATTCTTAAACTATATAACAATAATCCCTATTTAATTACATTATTAAAGAAATAATTTAATTATACTGTAACATAAAAAAAACTTTTTCATTAGTTCATTCACTTGCTCCTAATTTTAATTTTTTCTTGAAAGTTTATTTCTATTAAATAAATATTTTCTTAGGGTTAGAAAATCAAGAAAACCCAAGATACAAAAATGTTTCTTCCAAGTAAATCATTTAGTTTTAAGTTAAGAAAATATTTATATTAAAGGTAGGAATGAAAAATGGTCCAGATCTCACAAAGTTCTATTGAGAAATTAGGCGACCGGTTTCATGTTCAAAAAACATATCAGGTCAGCTAGAAGGATATCCAATAAAAGAAAAATTACAATAATGGAAAAAAAACCTAAAGTTAATAATTAAAATTGGGAGCAAGTGAATGAACTAATGAAAAAGTTTTTTTATGTTACATAATTAAATTATTTCTTTAATAATGTAATTAAATAGGGATTATTTTTATGTAGTTTAATAATTAATGAGTTAGGTAATATTTAAGTTTATTCATTCCTTTTTTGATTATTATTATTTATTATATATTTAAACAAACTATAGTTAAATTAGTACATGTGGTAAATAGTAATAAAAAGAAAAAAAGATTACATTAATTGGAATTTTTTGAAAATGTTTATGGAACGTTGTAAGATTATATCATTGTATGGGTAAGTGGCATCTGTATTCTGGTTTCTACTATCTAGGACGACATGCCTATAACTACTGGAACTAGGTGGCGCTAGGAAATATTTCAGTTGCTGTTTTTGAAGATTAGTGGCATAAATTGAGAGATGTAAAAACAATGTCGCCAGGAGCAAGAAGCTTTAATGCTTTTTTACTCATACTGTTTTTGCTGGTAGTGATTCCATCAATACCAGGAGTTATTTATTAGCATTAGATAGACACTAACAAAATCTTGAGGATAATTGCAACAGCAAACAATACTATCGTCCTCAGGGAACAAATCTAGGAAAGTTTCCTGGAAATTCTAATAATAATTAGGATTGAAATAAAAGATGGTCTGGATTCACGAAACTCTATTTAAATTTAATCATTGCGACCGGTTTCGTGTGATGCGCACATCCTCAGGTCAGAATTTAGTAAAGCAGTAAAATATTTGTCAATGAATGAAATTAAACGTCGGTTGAAAATTTCTCCACTGGTCGCTATCCAAACTCAATATGTCAAACATTTAAACACTTTTCAATTTTAATAATATTCGAATAGTTTAAACGAGATGCAATTTGCATTGCAGAGCATGTTCCTGCTTTACTTTTTTCTTGGAGGCCATCAAAGAAGCACTAATATTGACAGCCATCGGCTCCGTAAACACTAGAAGTTGTCATTTAGTGGTGCTATTTCAGCAAACTACTTTGGCCATAAGAGATTAAGTTATTTTCCATAAATAAGTTTCTCATAGTTGAAAGAAGAGTAGTTTAGAGCAACTTCACTCTTTACTCTAATACAATAATATAGTTTTCTCCTATACGCAGTCATACATAAATTAGTCGTAACATTCGGCCCACACAAATTAATCATAGTCGATATGATATATGTACGAACATTTACGGACGGTTATACACATATTTACATGTAAATGTGCTCGTTGTTAACATGTATCTTACGCAATCATCTACCTAATTTAATTTAGATATCGGTCATGAACGCTGACATTTTGGCCATGATATCCATTTATGAAAAACGTCGAGGACAACGATACTAACTATTGAATGTAATTAAGTAGGTATTCATTATCACTAAAAATAACTTACGGATATCAATGGTAACTATATACGATACGTATAAAATGATAATATCAACAGTTTCGTATTAGCATTTTTCTAATGAATGTCAATCATTTTGGCAAGAAGTTTAAAGCGAGATGCCCAGACGTAAAAAAGTGATAATTACAATGTTAGATAAGCGTTAATTTGTTAAAGAAATCGTACAACGTGAACACAAGCGCTTACCCACTATCATTTTATTTTTTAATTTTTTGATTTTAAATTATTTTAATTTAGTATTTTGCGTAGCTAGACTTTTTACGAAACGGTGGTATAAAGAATATATGTAGGTTAATTTTTCGGCAAAATTTGGGAACTCAGACTAGCGTTGTTAGAACACCTTTGTCCTCTGTCTGGTGCAGTGTCACTTTAATCATTCTTATTAGTTTTGGGCTAATTTCTAAAGCGTCTAATGCCTTATATAACTCATTTCTCTTTACTCTGTCGAATGCCTGTTGAAACTCTATGAATATTACCCATGTCAATTTTTTATATTCGTGGCTCCCTGCTTGTACTTCTTGTAATATGTAAATCTGATCCATCGTACTTCTTCCATTCCTAAATTCGCATTGATACTCCCACAACAGTTTCAATTCTTCCCGCTAGCTTGTCTTTGATATATTTTGCTAGAATTTTGTGTTACATTGAGCAAACATACTCTAGAAGGGCTCGGGAAGACAATCCTTCTGCTTCTTTTACTTTTTACAAAACAGAAATGCAGGACCAACATCAAGCGATTGTCATAAAAAACACATCAATTGAAATGTTTTGATTCAGCGATAATGTTCAAAGAAATGGAATTTATGTACATTTTTAAATGAACCGTGGGATTCGGGAGTATTATTACACACTCTTTTAGCAATATTAAACGAATTTTTATATCGATAAAAGGAAATTAACGAGAGTTAAAATTGAAAAAATGCAAACTAACCTTGATTTTACGAAGATGTCATATAAACTTGTAGCAGGGATATACAAGAGAAAAAATACGAGGTTGGCAAAAAAGAAAGCGAGCGGTGGGGTGGCAACAATGGATAATCAACATCAGAATTGTTTACTGAATATCACAATAACCCGATCTTTTTGTACGCCAAGTTCACATTATTTTTTGTTCTGTAATTAAGAAGAATAAATTTATTTTTATTTGTGACGTTGTTTTTGTGAATAATCAGCGAAACGCCCCCACAAACTCTATGTTCCTTATGACATTCACAGGAAACCTGCCTATTCTAACCTCCAACCCTCTCCTCTACCTTGAATTTATTCTTTGATTTCAATATTAGACACTTTAAACTGGGAGCGCAGCCAAAATACAAAATAACTCGATGGAAGCTTGACTAGAAGTGATAAATTTAATTACCGTCCTTCTTCTCCATTGTTTTCATCGCGATGACGATTGTTTTTATCCAATAAATTTTGATGATTTCTATCCAAATATAATTTTACAAGGAATTCTGATAAATAGTTATTTTTAGAAGTAGCATGAGAGAATGAATAGACTGACTCAACTAGACGACTGAAATTATGCTATTCTGTGACACAGAATAGCATCGACAACCATAGCAAAATTTACTAACGTTCTACTTAATAACTTTATGATAGATATTTAATTTATGAAACCTTGCTAGAAATACCCTGTTGTTTGTTTCAGGAGAATTTTACGTTAAATTTGAGGATTTACGAAATGAGGAGAATGAAAAGAAGAGTAGTTTCATCTCCGATTCACCAAGATCTGCTAGAGTTAAATAAAATATTTAGTACTCCCACTCCGAAGATCGGAGGCTCAGGGAGGAAAGGAAGCTTCCGAAAAATAACTAATATCCGCCAGAGGGAATTTCATATCTATCGAGTGGCCATACTGAATACCCTATATATACGTCCTCGATTAACAATCGCGTTTGACGACGTAAATACTTAACACAATTGCTGATATTAGTAGGTACAGCTAAATAATAAAATAAAAATAGTTTTTATTAAGTATAATGATGTGCTCAGTAACAAAGCCTCGCACAGATAGATAACAATAAATTTGACAAAAACAGTTTTATTTGTTTAGTGCTATTATATACCTTAAATAGTCAGCAATAAAGATTGCCAACAATTTAAATCTTTAGGATTTTTGTCACCTCGAATAGAAAAGAAATGTGTAAGAGACATTTTTTAGTTAAGAGAAGTTGGATGCTTCGTATTTTTTATATAACTGTGTACTTAGCAACCATCTGCGTATAGTATTCTTGTCAAGCTACATATTTCTAATCCTGCATCGATGCTATGTATGAATATGTACTTACACATTACAATTCCTTGTTGTTAATTGCAAAAATGAACTAATTTTAAAAATAGAAATATTTAATATGTGATAGGAGATGCACTGCAAATCAGCATAGTAGCTTGATACATAGATTTATGCACAATATGACTAAAAATTATGGCGGGCTTGAGCGATTTTTTTGAATGTACATCATCAATTTAAGGTCATCGGTTTTAATCTCACGGTGAAAACTCGCAAGAGGGGGACATTATGAATATAGTAAAAATAAAACAGTTCTTCCTGTTAGTTTGGGCTACAAGTTTCTTCATCATGATCAAATATCACTGACACTACTCATTCTCAGCTGCATTACGAACAAAATAATAAAACAATTATATTTATACGCACTCGTTAGATTTATCTGCTAAATTGTTGAAATTTACCAAATTAGGTAAGTGAAATAAAAAATATTAAAAAATTACATTTCAGCTGCTACCTGGTCAAGTGCATTCAGAAAATAAGATGTGTTTTTTGGTAATATCGAATTTATTGAGAATAAATTTAGTTAATTTTAAGTTTCCACACATAGTCGTTTTCATCAGAAGATAAAAAATCACATAAAAAATAGAGTCAAAATGGGACAATACTAACATATTAAAATTATTTAAGAGGTGTCCTTATAAAGTCATAAAAATTCCATTACCATTTGTTGGTGGAAATCATATGGTTAAAAAAATGCAACAATGAAAATTCCGCTATCACATATTTTGTAAAATATTTAGAAATATATTTAGATATTGTAACAAAATTTCGTTTAGCGAGCAAACTTGAACGTCACTCCGCTGCGAACAAACATCGAATCAGGCAAAAGGCTATGCTAATATATTTTTTTGGTTCTTTTTTTGTTTAGCGTTTTGAACTGCAAAATATAATTATAATACATGTTACTAGATATTAAATAACGGACCGGTGGCGAATCTTATTCAGATAACTTAATTTTTAACTTAACCAAGTAACGCTTAAATTAAAGAAAACATGCGTTATAGGTAAAATTTACTTAAGAATTAATCGGTGAGATTGGCTATTAATGGTATAAAATATGGTGATAAATTTTAGATAAATTTGAAGTTTCTATCTTATCATTAACACTGTTGGTATGTGTGTCATCTCTAAAATACATCTTGTTTTGTAATTAGTGTCTTTGTTTAATACGTTTATTCTATATTTGGTTACAATCAAAACACGGAATTGAGTAAATGCCGTGCTTTTTTCAAAAGGGGGTTTATCTTTAAGTTTTGAGTAGAGAGACTTTTTTGTTGGGTTCCTCAGATAAGTGTTTGCGATATATTTTGTGTTTTGTTGGTTCTTTTTTTGAAATTTGTGACTATTATAATATTCTAACAGTCTATTTTTTATGGTTTTGTTTATAATTTGCAAAGTGTAATTGTTCTCAATTATTGTCAACAATCAAATCACTACATTTTCTTTCAAACAGTCCAAAAGAAATGGGAATACATAAAAGAATATGCAACTCCCGTTAGAACAATTTATTAAATCAATAGAATTAAGTTTGGATGGTACATATTTTCAATTTAACAATAAATTCTATAAATAAAAGGAAGGTATTGCTATGGGTGCGCCCATATCTAGTGTAATAGCTTAATTAGTTCTCGAGAACCTTGAAAAAAAAAATTATTAGCGATTTGATTGGTAAACCATCCTTATTCAAACGATGTATTGATAGCTGTTCTTTGATTTTACCTCCGTCAGATTAAGCCAACTTTGCAAAAATTTAATGATCATTCAAAAATAAAATTTATATTGGAAGAAAACATTAATAAAATAATAACACTATTAATTTCTTAGATTTGTCACCAATAAAAACCTATAACATTTTAACCAAGCTTTACAATAAACCAACTGCCTCTGAAAGATGTGTAATTTTTTGTCAACTCGACCCTTTACTCATCAAAAAAATGTTATGTGTGCCTTAATAGACAGAGGCATTATTTTGAAATGTCCAAAATTTCAAAAAGAAGTTTTGCAGAAAATCACTCTCACTCACTGACAATGATTATCCTTTACAAAGTATAAACTAAACCATAAAAAACCCTTCAAATATTATAATAGTCATAAACTTCAAAAAAGGGATCAACAAAACACGAAATACATTGCAAGTCAAACATTTAAATAAATTAAGAGAAAATATTAAAAATGTAATTATCTAGAAAAGAAAATGTTTTTTTTTGTTAAACGTATACAAAGTTAAAATTGTGTTGTTTTATTAAAAAAATTAACTGGTTGAAATCTAAAACAACCAGTTAACATATGTAACTATATATAAATTTTAAGAAAAAAACACAGTTAAAGTGTATATAAATAACAGACATAATCCTGAAATACACGCGCTTCTTGGCGCGTGCATCATTAGAAATCCAAAGAGCGAAAATAGAAAAAAAAATTGTAATGAACGTAATAATTCCAACAATTTGGGGACTGAATAATTTCTGCTCTTACCTACTCTTGTCGCCCGATATAACACTAACGGAATGATCGCACGACTGCAAAGGTTGGCTTTTATTATATAACAAGGCCAGATAATAACTTTTTAAACAATTCCACACGTGACCGAAACAGTGCAGCACACGATATAAAACGTAATCGGTGCAGATAGCAGAAGGAATTGATGTTGCAACTAAGCAAAAATTTTTATCGTGATGTTCTATATAAAACGGCATACATACCTCCTACCAGTTATTCAGATAATTACCGGTTACTGAGAAGATGATGCAAGATCCATCAAATGTTTATAAGGTTTGTGCCCTGTAGTCAGCGGAACCAACGTAATGAATGGAAATAAAAGTAAAGAGGTCAACATGCTATGTCCGCTTGTTACGGATTATAATTTAATACACTTGTTAATAAAAAATAGTTTAGTATTAATTATATATAATGTGTAAATTTACGTTTAAATTTATTTTATTTACATCAAAGTTAGCAACGGTATCGATTGCACGTTATTAAAAAATGTATACATATTCCCTCTGGTGTGAAATTCATTAATTTGGCTTATGTAAGAATCGTCATCCGAGAAGTACGAACTAGCCTAAGGACTCCAAGAGATTCTAAGTATTAGCAAAGGCATTTCCCTCTTATTCATACATCCAGTCCCTTACCTCTGCTATAACACAATTTTTAACCCTTAAAAAAAGCGAAATGTATGTATAAGAAACTTATTTAAAAATTAATATTTTGAGATTAGGTCGCGAAAAAGTGTTAACTATTGGCACTATTGGCAAATAATACTGACATTTTATGCGATTAAGTTCATACAAGTCATTAATAGTCTCATGTTGAATTTGAAAATTTGTTTAACTATAGACATATACAGTGAACATTAAAATTATAGAATAAAATTCATATTTTCTTAACAATTTACATTTGCCAAAAATCCTCGGATAGGTCAATTTTTATATAGTGCTTGGTACCTTCTTCACATAAAAATGAGTTCCTTCCCTCATCGCTGTCGAAGCAATGACGTCATCATCAATTTGTTTAAATGGGACCTCCATATTTTTACATCAAGAATAAAAAGTCCACAATAGGGGATTAGAGCAAGCTGTTTGTATGCTATGGGGCCCAAAATTTCCAAAATAACAATTAATGTAAAAGGAAGAAATCAACTCACAAACTTACCAGCTATTCATCAAAGTAGATCGAAATGTTCCAATTCCGTTCCCTTTTTGCCAAAAATAAAGATGGTTACGAAATTGTTGTAGTACATTGTCTCTAGTGGCCTGGCTAATTTGTCAACATTCCAAAGTTATGCACTGTTGTAATTTTGCGAGAGCCCTAGGATGCTGGATGTATACTCTTGACTTTATTGAATCCCCAAAGAAAAAAATCGAATGGAGTTAGATCGGCCGATCACGCCGGTCATTCGGCAGTGCCACGTCTACCTATCCAGCCAGGGTCTACCGATGCTTACTAGAGTCAGGCCTGCACAGGCCTTTGGACTCTTTTATCTCACTGCGGCAGATTCCGCCATTCTGCGTGGATCTTGACTAATTTTATCTGCTAAACGGGGCGAATGGTGGGGTTCCTGTCTCAAATGTCCAAGACGTCTCCAAATCGCGCGACTCTTAGACGGGGGTGGTGGTCGGTCCTGGGGACTTCAACTGTTGAGTCTTGCGCTCTTTTCAGTGTGTTTGTCGCCAGTTCTCGAAGGTAATCCTTGATGCTGGGCACTTGCAGGTCTTCACGCAATCTGATGTTCTTAACTAACCACGGCGCCCGGGTAATTAGCCTTAGCATCTTGTTCTGAAGTACCACCAGTTTGGTAATGTGGGTCGGTGCGGCGGTTACCCATGCGAGGGCCCCGTACGTAATAATTGGTCTCAGACAAGATTTGTACAATAGCAACTTGAATCGGGGATCCAGCGGGCTCCTGCTTCCCAGCAAGGGCACGAGCATGTTTCTCACAACGGCATACCTGTTCCGTATGTACTCAATGTGCGTCTTCCATGTAAGACGCTAATCCAGGTAGACTCCCAGGTATTTAACCGTGCTGCTCCAGGGAACCGGGTTGTCGTCAATCTCCACTCCTCTTGGTGGGGCTCTTGTCCTCTTCGTCAGCCGAATGGCCACGCTCTTCTCCGCGTTGACTTCGAGTTTCCATCTTGTCAACCAGCTCGTCAGATCGTCTAGGGCAATCTGCAATCGCCTCATGAGCATTTCCTCATTCCTGCAGGCGACGTAAATAGCGGTGTCATCCGCATAGATGGACAACTGCACTTGGTGGCGAGGAATGTCAGCCGTGTATAAAATGAAGGGTTCCGGTGCCAGCAGAGAGCCCTGGTGGACACCGGCTCGAATGGGTCTTCTGCTGGAAACATCCTCACCACATCGAACGGAGAAAGTTCTTCCGGCAAGGTAGGATTTGATGATAGTTATTAAGTTCGCACTAATTCCCAATCTTCGCATCTTCAGCAGCAAGCCGTGGTACCAGACGGTGTCAAAGGCACGCGTGATGTCTAGAAATATCGCCCCAACAGTCTCTCGGCGTTCCATAGCATCTCTAACGAATTCAGATAAACGGAGCAGCTGGAAGTCGACCCAAAAACCGGCCGGAAATCCAAACTGTTCATCCGGCAATGGTTTCAGTACGCTCAATTCATCTCTTAAATCTAGTAAGAATGATTGCCTCTAATAGCTTAGATAAAGAGGAAAGGAGACTGATGGGACGATAACTGCGTGTGAACATAGGATCCTTGTCTGGTTTAGGAATAGCCACCACGACCGCATGCTTCCATATGGCGGGAATATGTAAGTATTTTAAAGATGCGTTTATCACTAGCAATATGAACGCCACCGCGGTAGCAGGGAGACTCTTTACCGCTTTGTTGGTTATCTTGTCGTAACCAGGTGCCTTCCCGTTCTTTAATTGCTTAATAATTCCCTCTACTTCCCCTAGCGTGGCCTCGTCGATCGGGACATTGTCCGTCGGCACTGAAGAGCCGTCAGACCCCACAGAGTCAGAATCGTCGGAGTGAAGCTCCTCTATCTATCCAGCGATTAGGAAATATTTCATTCAGATATTGCCTGGGGTAGGGCACCGTCTTGCTGATACCAAAGAGACCCATTAGGAACATTTGAAAATAACACAGCAAGGCTAGATGTAAAGTTGACATGAAAAAACTGAAGGTACATCCCACCAAAATATGCCCTTTAGGGCCTTCTAGGGCGTCCTCTACCACCACCTTCACAAACATTTCCGCTTATTTCAGATTTCGCAAAAATTTTGCTGACGCATGACTGCGTTATTGAGTAGAAGAACAACACGAACCCACGAAACGGAAATGTGGATAAATTGTTTTGATGATATTTTTGTATAGATTTTTTGACGCAAGTAAAAACTCACTATTGGATTTGTATTGACGTTTTAAAGCATTGCAACGTTTTTGTAATTTTTGCGTAATTTTTACCTGCGATGTCTTGAGCCTTATAAAACCATTTACCTTAGTCCCCCTTAATGGAGAATTGCTGCATGCATAAAACAAAGCTCTTTCTATTGATCTCAAAATATGGGTGCCCTATTTAAGAAAATTGATCATGACGTCACCACTTCCGAAGTAAGAGAGAAAGAACAATAATTTGATAGTCTAAAAGCTGCTAAATTAAAATTAAAAATTGTCCTGTCCGAGCATTTTTCTCAAATCAGCCTCTTAAAAAACTTTTATTCCATAATTTTTACGCTCACTGTATGTACATACACATAAGGAAAGGAAATATTTAGCTATATGAAAAAGCGTACATGCGACAACGGTAAACGCGAATGGGTGATTCACCACAAGCAGAGGGGTTAGCGGCAGTGGATGGCTCACGACGGTTACCGATGTGGTTAGTTAGTGACGAGATAGACTGCATTATGTGCGGACAATCTTAGTAAGAATTTTTAGAGTATTTATTTGTCTTTTCTTTTATTTCATCAGAATCTGTTTTTATTTTCGTCCTTAGAATCTCTTATTAGTTTCGTCTAAGCTTCGTAGCAACAACAAAATAAATATGCGAAACTCTCATTTCCAGGCGACCATGACTTTCAATTATTACGTGCGTTCTTGCAAAAAACGACCCGCATCGAATTGATCGGATTCCACGCAATCTCCTCCTCGCTCTCTCGCCGTACATATATAGATATAGCTAATTTAACATTTTCCCAATGTGTATATAATAAATACAATTACCATTCGGTTTCTATCAAACAGGAGCACCTAGGTTGGTTTGAAAAGCACTGTTTTTAATATTGCTTCTACTGGGTGTCTCCGGGAACTACATCGATCGATATATGAAAGAGTATGCATTGGAAAATTCTGAAAACTTGGTAGTATACTATAGCCTACATGTACGAGGGCGTATTGAAAACTAATGCCTCCATGGCTATAACTTTATTAGTAATAGATATATTGTATATGTCCTCTACCCACTGATATAATCACTTTTCCACATAATCGCCATTCACAGCAATACATTTACGCCAACGTACTACGAGTTGCGCAATCTGTCACGGAAAAAGTCTGAAGTCTTCGAACGGCAGCATTTCCGCACCTCCGTTATCACCTCTGCATCCGAAGAGAAACACTTGCCCTTGAGATGTTTCTTAAGCTTCGAAAAGAGGAAAAAGTCACAAGGCTATAAGGTGGATGAGGTAAAACGTCATGAAACCCAAGCTTCTTCAGTGCTATACACGTTCTCTGACTTATGTGAGGCCGAGCGTTGTCATGATGTAGAATTGGCACTTGTCTGGACGAACCCTACGCAACTGTTGCTTCAGATTTGTTAGGGGGTTAACATATCCTTCGGAGTTGACAGTACAGCCACGTTCCAAAAATTCAATATGAACGATGCCATCGCAATCCCAGAAAACGGTAATCCTGACTTTCCCGACAGATGGAACTGTTTTGAATTTTTTCGGTTGTGTCGAACCCTTATATCTGTACTCCATGGACTAACGTTTCATTTCATCACGGTACACGGCACTCAACCTTCGATAGATGTCAATGGGCGCTACACCCTCCGCAGTAAGAAATTCTATGACAGCTCGTTGCTTTAACCGCACGTCCATGCCGGTTGCCATTTTTGGAACTGTCGTACGCAAACGCGATGTTGCTGAGAATCTCCACTAGGGAGACTTATGTACTAGGAGTTAAGGTAAATGGCAAACCACTTTTGACACTGTCTGACCCATCATTATAAATGTTATGGCCATGGAGGCATTAATTATCAATACGCCCTCGTACTATTAAACTAGTTAATAGTTTAATCATCTGACACATCCGGTTATACCGGAAATATGTGTCAACTTTGTTGTTTTAAATGGAACACTCTATATATTAATACATTTTTGAATTCATTCAATTTTAAGGTTTGTTTGATCAAACGACTATGTTGATATTTCTAACCATATTTGAAATATTTGCATTTTTTGAACATTTTTGGCAGATGGACGAGTGCATGTGAACTATTATAACTGTGAAAGTGTTTAACTTGGAAAATTGAAATTTTGCATTGACCGTATAGGGTAGTATTACAATCCGAATCAATTTTTCGAAAATATTATACAGCGTTTCCGACAATTACGATTAAAATTTCAAATGGAAAATGTGTCAAAACTCATTTTTTTTAAAATACGACTACCAAATTATACACAAATATATTTTAAAAGCTATAAACAGTTACTATTTAGTTAACCGGTGTTACAAAGTTAGAGTTTGTTAGAAAGTTTACCGCACTACAATTGGTTCAAATCAATCAAAATCAGAAAGTTAATTAAATATGGATCATTTGTGTGAAACTCGGCGCATAGAAATTGTCATTCCTGTTGGATGTGGTAATACACCAGAACTCAGCGAGAAGTATGCAATTTGTTTAATACGAAATATCCAGATAGAAATATCAGCCAATTCGCAGTTAGTAACATCGAGAGAAAATGTAGAGCAATTGAGGATATCACGCATCTTTTAAATGCAGTGCGTTCTAAGAAAATGAATGAAGATGTGAAACTTGATACTTTGTTAAGATTGAGAGAGAATCCTCATGGTGTACCTCGATTAATTGCAGCAGGCAACGACGTTTCTCTACGTGTACTAAACAGTATATATAATTTCACAGAAGGTTATCCTATTTTAAAATATGAAATACCCATTAGAATTTTCGATTTTTGTTAGCTTTTTGACATTCATTTAATATTATGTCTTATGAGCGCACCCTGTATAAAAAATAGTTTTCATAATGATATATCGAAACCTATATACTACCGAATATCAGAAATGCATAGAAACGTATGACGTCAATGTTTTGAAAAAATTCAAATAACTCCACTAAATAAAACCAATCCCAAATATCGTTTCGGGGTCGACGAAGAACTTTTTTAAAAACACGACTTAAAATTTGTCCTTATTATATATGTATTGGGTTCACAAAATACAACGTGACGGCTTGAGGCTCGAAGTAATTTTAGCATTTTGTTTTTAAAATCTTCTTTTACATTAATCAAAAATGAAATTCTGCATTTTACAATTAGTGCTGACGTGGTAACTTTGAATGTGTTTATGCAAACTACTGATTCAGTAACCTTCAGTATTGTTTGTACCCTCTTAGAGTGGAAATGCAGGAGTTTTTTCTTTTAACAATATATAATATGCATAACATATAGGTAGTTGTACAAATTAGTATGACGTATAATAAAATGGTCCACATGCTAATCTTAAAATGTTCTGGAAATTTCTTTTCTTTTAAATTCCTAATTTGTGTCTTTTGTATTTCCAGTACATTAACATAATTAAATTAGTAGTGACAAATCTATCTTTGGAAATAACCGAAGAATGCTTACAATTAAATATATGAAAGTTCACATCAGGATATTTTATTTTAAAATACAAAATACTCGTTAACATTCTAGATTTCTGTTATCATTTTGAAATTCGTTGAACATTACATCTTGTGAAACATTGCATATCCTGTATAATAAAGAACAAATAGTTAAATAGCTCAAAACCATTCCTATACAGGTGTCACCGGGAACTGCATCGATCGATATATGAAAGAGTACACGTTGCAAAATTCTGAAAACTTGGTAATATACTATACCCTACATGTACTATTAAACTAAAATACTTTTAATAATCTGACATGCCGGAAATAGCTGTCAACTTTGTTATTTTAAATGGAACTCCTATATATTATTACAATTTTTCATCATTCTTATCCACGCTGTTGAGAAGTTACCTGTATTTATTATATTATATTATTTATTGAAGTGAAATTTCTTATGTGGCGTATTAAAACTAACACAACCTTAATTTTAAAAAGCAATCAATGGAAATACATGTATTCGTTATCTTTGAAAAACAAAAATGTTTTTTTACAACACACCTATAGTTACTCATACATTTACGATATTAAGTACAACACGTTTAAGTTATACGAACGAAGATTATTTAAATTTGTTTATTATTTATAGAGAATGCGATAACTGGATATTAAGAACATGCCAATCGCCGGCGAATTTCAAGACGGCTATTGGCGTTGGCTCTATCTACAACATGTGTTAAACAGGATTTTTATTATAAACAAAGTACCACCGTTGGATTGTAACCTGCGTAACCTTGAGCTACCCTGGCTCTTCGTATGCGAACTCTCTTACTAATCGATACCTAGGCTTATCATAATTTGATAATCAAAAGTTATTTATTTCTCTATGTCTACTCTCCGATAAAGTATCATAAACCTAACGTCTCGCCTCGACAACCGTAATATCACGTTCCACGTTTCTTTTTTCCTTACGACGATAAATTTTAAAAATACAGAGGCTCCGTTAATATACTTGCGGGCGGCCGTTTCGAACGAAATTACGCCTATTTTATAAGAAAAATTGCGTTCTTTTTATCTAGCTAGATTGCAACCCTTTAGCTGATTCCCTCTTTTTCGCAAGCCCCGTACAATTTTCTTCCTTTTGACGCTCTTTTCCGTCTGTCTCGCGCCTACGGACGATCGATCTATAACCGAGGACGCAAGGGAGGTTACGTGGTTTTCACAGTCACATAATATTAAGCATTAACTAACTGACATTTCATCAATGCTGGATTGTTTCCTAATGACCATGACTAACTTAGATATACGGAAAATTTTAAAAAACTACGTAAGCTACATTCTGACACCGTACATACATTGGTGGGTACTTTTTTATAAAAAGTTGTGCTTTCCCAAATATCTTGAAAAGTATAAATTTTAGATGCGTAATGAATATGACATTTCTTTTGTATTTCTGTAAGGGAAATTTGATCAGACAGATAAAAATAGGTAGTTGTATTTAAAAAAACTGAGTTTTGACACATTTTCCATTTGAAATTTTAATCGTAATTGTCCGATACGCTGCATAATGTTTTCGAAAAATTTATTCGAATTGTAATACTACCCTATACGGTCAATAGTTTTGTAAAATTTAAATTTTCCAAGTTAAACACTTTCACAGTTATAATTAGTCTAGGCAAACAGCGGTAACAGTCAGTGTGGCAGATATGTGGTGCGGAGTCGGCGATTATTTATTTCACGCGTTCACAGCGTCAGTACTAAATCGATGCTATATGCGAGTAGTTCTGTGCATATGTAGGCTATCGTAACTTATTTCGTAATTGTACACTTACGTTTGCTTTAAAAATGTCGCAGTTAGGTACGTCGCGAAAACGACCAATGGCAGACACAGTTAAAAACTTTATAGTGGACATGCCGGACTTAATTTTTGATGGCGCTAAAATTCAATGTCTAGTTTGTAAAATCCCTTTAATGTGTTGGTCCAGAAGCCATTGTCAACGTCACATCGAAAGCAAACAGCATTCTTCTGCAAAAAGTGGCATACGAGACCAAGAAAAAATTACATTTGATTTATGTGTTACTCTTATTTTATGTAATCTATTGTTTCGTTTACCAGACAAAGAAGCATTTGTCTTCTTCTGGAATAAATATGTAGACTGTAAATTACCAAGTCGGACATCGATACGAAATGTAGTGCCATTTGCTAGTGAACATATAGAAAAAAGAATGAAAATGGAATTGAAAGATAAAAAACTGTGGTTATGTGTGGACGAAACAACAGATCGTCAAAAACATTCTGTGGTTAATGTAATGGTACGTATAATGGAACCACATCGACCGTCATCCTCCTTCTTGCTTCCAAAAGAGTTATAAATTGTACTGCCGATGAGATTTTAAAGGTGCTGTTGAACTCATTGAACAAATTTGAGGTTTCAACTAAGCAACTTTTAATGTTTATGGGTGATGGTGCCGCAAACATGCGTTCTTCGGGCCGATCTCTTAAAGAACACAGTGGTAACTTCTTACATGTAACGTGTAAAATCCATACTCTAAATCTTGCGGCACAAACGATTCCAACATGTTTTAAATGCATTGCTAGTACAAAGGCCGTGTTTCTAAAGTCCCCGAAACGTACCCGACTATTTCACAAACTGTGTCCTGATTTACCTGAACCACCACAGCCGATTGTTACACGTTGGGGAACATGGTTGCAGGCTGCGTTTTACTACAACAAATATTTTGATCAAGTAAATTCAATCCGACAGAAGTTGCAGCAATTAAGAAAAGCCAAGAAATATTTCAAGATAGTCAGGTTAAAAGAGATTTACAAACTATTCACAACAATTCGGACTAGCGGAGGGAATAGAAAAATTAGAAAATGTTTCGATGTCGCTAGTGGATTCTGTTCAAATTGTGAATGGTGTTCACGCACAGTTATGCACTGTAGAAGGCGAAACAAATTGGTGTGTAATACGAAAATTTGAAAGTGTTTTAGAGAAAGACTCCGATTTTCTTATATAAAGACAAATTTATGAAGGTGCGTGTGAAGATGCATTAAGTTGTTTCAAAGATTATTTTAAATATGCAAATATAACATCGCTAGATGTCGAACGGTCGTTTTCGGCATTAAAAAACATTTATTCCGCACGTCGTACTCACTTGACTGAAATAGCTGTGGAAACATATCTAATGATTTAAATATTTAACAGATGTTATCCAGTTTGTGATTTCACGGAAGTTTCAGCACATTTTATAATTTATGCGCTCGTCACGCCTTTGGCTGTTACCGCATACTTGCCCAGGTTAGTTATAATAGCTCACATGCACTCGCCCATCTATCCAAATTTTTTTAGAAATGCAAATATTTCAAGTATGGTTAAAAATAGCAACATAGTCGTTTTATCAAACAAACCTTAAAATTGAATGTCTAATTCAAAAATGTAATACCATATAGTGTTCCATTTAAAACAACACAGTTGACAGATATTTCCGGTATAACCGGATGTGCCAGATAATTAAACTATTATCTAGTTTAGTGGTACATGTAGGCTATAGCATATTACCAAGTTTTCAGAATTTTCCAATGTATACTCTTTCATATATCGATCGATGCAGTTCCCGGTGAGACACTCTGTATACGATCTTGAAAACAAATACGTAATTAGTTTGACAAGTGTTATCGTTAGTTTCCTACATAAGTCATAATAAAATTTGAATGTATGTGCTGGATTTCGTATAGAGAATCTCAAAATAAAACCGATATTAAATTTTCTTGTGGTTATTGTAGAATTTTGATTTTTAATATATTGTAATAATTATATTATATGAAAAGCGTATCAATTTTAAATTGAGATTACTGTTGCTGACTTTTTCTGTGCTTACGGTTGCAAGTTTGCCAGGCGAAGTAGTGTTGATGGTCTCTTCCCACGATTTTTCCCTAGTTCATTTTTATATTCTTATCTTACACATTAGGGCAAGACCAATTTTGTTTTTCAAAAAGCCCAGCAACAACTTTTAGTGTATAAATCGAAATTCACTATCGTAAATCATAGTTATATCTCTTTCAATTAAATTTATTAAATGTAGTGCGTGCTAGTGCTTGCTATTCATATACAGTACTTGAAATTCTAAATTAAGCATTAGAACTAACGCTGGCCACGAGCGGTACCGCGCATCGGCGTAGAATCAGTTCGGACCGAGAGGAACGGTAGTATTACTTCGTCTGCGGAGCAGTACGGACATTTTCGCTGCCGGTCATTTGCGCAATTGTTTATCTGTCCTAGAAAAATTATGATTTCGTCAGCAAAACGACTGCGGTCGGACAAACTTCGAAAATTTATTGCAGAAATTCCAGACTTAATATATGAAGGTGCTAAAATTAAATGTGTAATCTGTAAAATCCCGTTAATGTGTTGGTCCAGACAACATTGTCTACGACACGTAAATAGTGAAAAGCATGTCTCAAAAAGAAATTGCGCACGAGACAATGAGAAATGTATATTTAATTTATGCGTTACGTTTATCGCATGTAATATACCGTTTAATTTACTAGACAAGGAACCATTTATCTGCTTTTGGAATAACTATTCGGAGTGCAAATTACCAAGCCGAACATCGTTACGAAGAATTGTGCCATCTGCGCGCGAACATATTGAACAAAAAATAAAATCGGAGTTGAAAGATCAAAAATTGTGGTTATGTGTCGACGAAACAACAGATCGGAAGAAACATTCTGTTCTTAATGTAATGGCACGCAAATTGGAACCGCATCAATCGGCACCTTCAATTCTATTAGTCTCCAAACGAATACAACAGTGTACTGCCGAAGTAATTTCAAAGTTAGTGTTCAATACATTGGACAAGTTTGAACTTTCAACAAACCAACTCTTGATGTTAGTGAGTGATGGTGCTGCAAACATGCTTTCTGTAGGCCGGTCTCTTACAAAGCATTCTGCTAATTTGTTACACATTACGTGTAAAATTCATGCTCTCAATCTTGTGGCGGATAGTATCAGAAACTGTTATCCTGAGGTAGACGGTTTAATAGCGCATACCAAAGCAGTATTTGTCAAATCACCGAAACGTATTCGCGAATTTCACAGACTGTGCCCCCGTATACCAGAGCCACCAGAACCTATTCTAACTCGTTGGGGAACATGGTTACAGGCCGCGTTTTATTATCATAAATATGTTGACAATATTAAGAACGTGGTTTTACAATTCGATACAAAGGAAGCTGCCGCTATCCAGAAAAGCCAGTCGAAATTTCAAGATAGTCAGGTTAAAATGGATTTAAAAATCATTCACGACAATTACTTCGGGCTAGCAGATGCAATAGAAAAATTACAAAATCCTGCGGTGCCGTTAGAAGAATCTCTACAAATGTCAATACAACATGTTCACGCACAGCTATGCGCGATTGAAGACGCAAAAAATGTTTCTGTTCTAGAAAAATTTGAAAGTGTTTTTGAGAAAAATTCTGATTTTGGCACATTAAGACACATTTGTGAAGATGCGTCAACAGAATCGTTGTTATTTGAAAGATTATTTTACTTACGCAAATATTACGTCACTAGATGTAGAACGTTCGTTCTCTGCATATAAACGCATTTTTTCCTCATGCCGTACTAGTTTTGCCGAAACAACAGTTGAAACATATCTAATATTGCAGATATTTAACAGACATTATTCACTTTGTGATTTCACGGAGGACTCTTAAAATGGTAAGTGTTTGAGCACGTGTTATTTAATTTTTATTTAAAAGATGAGCGAAATTATTTGCGGCAGCAAACATCTCTATTAGCAGAATAACTCTAGTGGAACGCGAGGCCTGGTCGACTCTACGCTACTGTGCGGTACCGCTCGTGGCCAGCTTTAATTAGAACAATTGGAACCATATCGAAGTTCCAAATTTGATATGCGCTACTGTATAGAAGCAAAATAATTTTGCTGCACATTAGAGTCATATAGGTAGTTATCTTATTTTATTTATGAAATGGACTTTGTTGGGAACACGAAAACAATAGAACACGGTTTTTGAACATTTTTTACTTACGAAAAACATCTAAATTAATCTTAATTTAAGATAATAAATACAAGAATATGAGATAAAATGCATATAACTGTTTAAATATAACAAATTAGAATGTATACCTATTCATTTGAAAAACAAATATTTATAAGGAGAACCTAGGAGAAAAGCCAGTATTTCGGAGCTGATTTGAAAATATCCACACGGCAGAAAGATCGGAAAGGATTTCGAACATTATTTTAATTTGAAAAGCTACTGTGTAGTAAGAATTTTACTATTTTGGTCAATAAATTGAAAGTTTCAAAAAACAATTAATAAATAAAATATAGATTCAGCTGTCGGTTAGGTTTTGTGTTAGAAAATTGTAAAAATTCAAAATTTATGAAAGGAATACAATTATTTTCTATTTAATAAATTTTTTGGCATTGAAAGATTGATTGGTTTGACTTAAATCTATTTAGCAAATTTAGAAATTTTATTTAGATCCCACTTATTTAATTTTTCATTAACATAATCCCTGAGGAAGCTATATTTTTAAAAGAATTTTATTAGAATATATACAAGTAGGTCAATTTACTTTGGCATATTATTCTATACAGAGAATTTAAGCTGATATGCACTTACTGAAAAGAATGAAATCGTTCCAGTCGATAACCTTTCTTTAACGCCTTAAAGAGAAGATAAAATACGTATCTAGAGTCAGTCTAAAATGTAGAAAAACTATTTTTTTAAGAAAATCTTTCTCTTCAGCACCTGTGTGGGTTACCTATATATATTCCAATGTCTGATTTCTTGTATTGTGAATGAGTTACACATTCTAACGGGTCGCGAAATATGAGATCTATATCTAACAAAGTTGCACACAATCACGACAATACTGAGAAAGCTAAAGAAAAGTTCAAGAAAAAACCATCGAAATCCAAAAATAAATTAAAATAATTAGGTAGATATCTAAATGCTACTTCTATTAGACTAAACCAAATGGAAATTTGTACAATTTATTGAAAAGAACTGAAAAAGACCTCAAAGCATTTAAAATACCGTCTTCCTTAAGTATACCAAAGTAATCTTCAAAACTATGTACCATCAACGAAATTCCCAAAAAAAGTATTAAGGTATTCCAAAATAACCTTTCGTTTCTACACCAAAATCAATAAAGAAATTTAACGAGGAGAAGTAAAAAGAAAAAAAAATGTAAAAATTAAACAAAATATGTAAAAGTCGTTGAAATGTTGCTGCAAGGTTTATGATGGTATTTATTGCAGTATTATATAAAATTACAATATGGCTGAAAATAGTTTTAATTTTTTGGACGCACTGGGTTTAGCCATCTTAAAGTAAAAAGGAAAGTGGTTCAAAGGAGCCCACACCCTAAAAGATTCAGATGTTAGATTCTCCATACTGATTCCAAAAATTTAATTTGCAACGGTAAAACTCGTTTAGCAATAAGTTATTGCTAGAAAAAATACTAACGTTTAAGTGAAACTAAAAACGTTGGTCATTTTTGTAATTAAAGAAATATGTAAAAGTGTATATATAGAAAGTCACAAAAGCAGTCAAACAAATTAACAAAGTAAATTAATTAAAAACTTTATTTAATAATATTAACAGGATCAACTGCGAAAATAGCGTAACAATAAGCTGACGTACTGAAATTTTGCAAATAAGATACAAAACGGATTATGTGTATATACTAAGCAAATGTCATATGGCTTGACTTTGACTTACATCCAAATTTGGGTCAAATATTCATTGAGATGATAAAAAGTAATCTCAAGATATAGCGGTACATGTGATAATATAACAATATAATTGAAATGGTTCCAATTTTGGTTAGTAATATCTTACTTTTATCAAAAATCGATTGAGATATGCAAAACATGTATATATAATTTTATTATAACTTTTGTTTACTGATTCTTAGTAAATTACACGTGAACAGCATCCAAGAATAAATTTAACGGACAATGTCTCTGTATGCCTATACTATTGTATACGTTGGTTTTCCAACATTGCCTTCATCACACAATACTGAAATTGTAAATTATTTTTAAAAAATCAGAGATATCATATCCTCATTTTATATTTGCGCTTTGATTTTTACCTGATATGTTAAACTACCTAAATAATAAGAACAGGTGTCAATTTTTCTGTATTTTATATAATTTAAAAATGTACAATTAATTGGCACTGACATCTACATACATATATTGATATCTATACTTTCGTCTCTAAAATCTAATTAACTATTTTTAAGAAAAACTGTTTGAGTTTGGTTTCTTAGATAAATGAATTACATAAAATTTTTACTATACTTCTGCAAACAAGTTGATGAAGTCACTGTCAAGTTTGCTATAAAATTTAGGATCTCTGTAAATGTTGATGTAAAAGATACCATTCTCTTAAGAAATTCTGATAGAATTCAGAGCCTGAACGACCATGACTATATTTTGTGTCTACTTACTATGTGCTACAATACGATGTGTTCTTATAATGTCTACAAATTGTCTACTATTTAGATTATGCACGTGTCCAAATATTGGCAAAACTTATCTCAATAATTACCATATAAATAAATTTAATTATGTATTCATTTTAATCAAGTGAAAATGGAAAAGATAACAGAGGGAAATATGTTCTCGGCAGCAAATGAGGTAAAATGAGTAGCTGTTCTCTTCCGACTTTGATGAAATTTGGTATGGGATTTAACTTCAAAACGAAATCTGTGCAATGTATATGCACATATACCAGTATATCTGTGCACTACATTAGAATTACAACTTGATTATACTATACGTAGTATTATTCTCAAGCGTAACATTGTTGAAATTGATTCCTTGTCGTGAACATAATTTTAATTTCATTAATTAATTACGTCGGAAATTCCAAGGAAAAATAGATTTCATAATTCACCGACGGAAGCCAAAATATATTAATTATAAGAAAACAACTTTGGCGAAACAATCACAGACATGCCCCCGACATCGAAGGCACCAGCTTCGACGAAATAAAGAAATAATAAATATGCATGTATTTAGCAAACGTTTTTGAAATTTATAATTTATAAAACAACTGATAGCTACCCTGTACGCGGTTCTAATTTAGACGAAACTACGAACCAATTGCATATGCAGTCACTTGCAACGAGAAGAGAGCTCCAAAGCGTACGACTTTTGAGTAAACTACTCAATAATCATATCGACTGCCCATATTTACTGCCCAAGATATGCTTCAATGTGCCAGTTTTTGCTACTCGTCATAGTACGCCATTTTATATGCCTGCAGCCCGACCTAAATTTAATTTAGGTATGGAAACCTACTTTGTTGTATTATGAGTAAAGCTGGCCACGAGCGGTACCGCGCAGTAGCGTAGAGTCCACCAGGCCTCGCGTTCCACTAGAGTTATTCTGCTAATAGAGATGTTTGCTGCCGCAAATAATTTCGCTCATCTTTTAAACAAAAATTAAATAACACGTGCTCAAACACTTACCATTTTAAGAGTCCTCCGTAAAATCACAAAGTGAATAATGTCTGTTAAATATCTGCAACATTAGATATGTTTCAACTGTTGTTTCGGCAAAACTAGTACGGCATGAGGAAAAAATGCGTTTATATGCAGAGAACGAACGTTCTACATCTAGTGACGTAATATTTAGGTAAGTAAAATAATCTTTCAAATAACTTAACGATTCTGTTGACGCACCTTCACAAATGTGTCTTAATGTGCCAAAATCAGAATTTTTCTCAAAAAACACTTTCAAATTTTTCTAGAACAGAAACATTTTTTACATCTTCAATCGCGCATAGCTGTGCGTGAACATGTTGCACTATTTGTAGAGATTCTTCTAACGGCACCGCAGGATTTTGTAATTCTTCTATTGCATCTGCTAGCCCGAAGTAATTGTCGTGAATGATTTTTAAATCCATTTTAACCTGACTATCTTGAAATTTCGACTGGCTTTTCTGGATAGCGGCAGCTTCTTTTGTATCGAATTGTAAAACCACGTTCTTAATATTGTCAAAATATTTATGATTATAAAACGTGGCCTGCAACCATGTTCCCCAACGAGAAATTCGCGAATACGTTTCGGTGATTTGACAAATACTGCTTTGGTATGCGCTATTAAAGCATCTACCTCAGGATAACATTTTCTGATACTATCCGCCACAAGATTGAGAGCATGAATTTTACACGTAATGTGTAACAAATTAGCAGAATGCTTTTTAAGAGACCGGCCTACAGAAAGCATGTTTGCAGCACCATCACTCACTAACATCAAGAGTTGGTTTGTTGAAAGTTCAAACTTGTCCAATGTATTTAACACTAACTTTGAAATTACTTCGGCAGTACACTGTTGTATTCGTTTGGAGACTAATAGAATTGAAGGTGTCGATTGATGAGGTTCCAATTTGCGTGCCATTACATTAAGAACAGGATGTTTCTTCCGATCTGTTGTTTCGTCGACACATAACCACAATTTTTGATCTTTCAACTCCGATTTTACTTTTTGTTCAATATGTTCGCGCGCGGATGGCACAATTCTTCGCAACGATGTTCGACTTGGTAATTTGCACTCCGAGTAGTTATTCCAAAAGCAGATAAATGGTTCCTTGTCTAGTAAATTAAACGGTATATTACATGCGATAAACGTAACGCATAAATTAAATATATATTTTTCATTGTCTCGTGCGCAATTTCTTTTTGAGACATGCTTTTCACTATTTACGTGTCGTAGACAATGTTGTATGGACTAACACATTAACGGGATTTTACAGATTACACATTTAATTTTAGCACCTCCATATATTAAGTCTGGAATTTCTGCAATAAATTTTCGGAGTTTGTCCGACCGCGGTCGTTTTGCTGACGAAATCATAATTTCTCTAGGACAGATAAACAATTGCTGAAATGACCGGCAGCGAAAATGTCCGTACTGCTCCGCAGACGAAGTAATACTACCCTTCCTCTCGGTCCGAACTGATTCTACGCCGATGCGCGGTACCGCTCGTGGCCAGCGTTAATTATAAGTATATCATTGTCCTATAATTGGATCTTCTGTTGGACAATAACGTTATATTCTATTCTATACTATTCTATGATAATGTATTTCACTCAAATGTCAGTAGTTGGATCACAAGGCAATGGACATATCATCGTTATTGTTCTTAGAATGATGGTTTCAGATGAAGTTCTCAAGGACACTACTGGTACCATTCCATTAGTGCCACTACTCTGCCAAGGATGCATGATAATGGAGGTAATTTTTTATCTTTAATTATGACGACGGATCTAATGGTGATATTTTGTTGATTACGTTTCCATTTTTGCCATTGTTGAAGCACAGAGATGTGAGATTGTACCTACTTTTACTCAAAGGGAACTTCACGAATCTATTAATTAAGGAACTAATCGCGGCCATTTTGTGTCGTCCACAGTGGTTGGAAATCTATCATGTATCTATTGGTGTTATTTTCCTTTCTATAAATGTCTATTTCCAATTTGTTGTTTACCTTATTTAGAAATTAGCGCATTTGATACGAAGAGTGTGGAATGAAGAAAGAATGCCAGATGAATGGAATAACGCACTCATTTGTCCAATTTTCAAGAAAGGTGATACGACACGGTGCGAAAATTATAAAGGAATTGCACTGCTAGACATAGTGTATAAAATTATGGCCAAAATTATTCGGAATAGACTAAAGAAATATGAGGATGAAGTGGTGGGTGAATATCAAGGAGGATTTAGACGTGGGAGATCGACTGTGGACCAAATATTCACACTAAAACAGATCCAAAATAATAGCTATGAGCAAAATTTAGGCCTACATATGCTTTTTATCGATTTTAAACAGGCATATGATACAATTTCTAGGGAAAAATTATATGAAGCGCTTGCAAAATTAGAAATCCCAAAAAAAATAATAAATCTGGTGAAAATGACTTTAACGAATACAAAAAATAAAATTTTAATAGATGGCAGTTGCTCAGATCAATTTAGAGTGGAAAGAGGAATAAGACAAGGTGACCCGCTCTCGACGAACTTATTCAACTTGGTACTGGAATTAATAATAAGAAAAACTAAGATGCAAACAACAGGTACGATTTACCATCACAAAGAACAATGTGTTGCGTACGCAGATGACGTAGTTCTATTAACAAGATCCAAAAGAGAACTCGAGAAGAATTTCTGGAAATTTGGAGAAGAAGCAAACAAATTCGGACTACAGATAAACAGAGAAAAAACGAAATATATGGAAATGGGAGTAGAACTAACAGATACTAATAAATATGTTAAATTTAGTGCAGAGGGAAAGATTTGCGATTCTGAAAGAGTTAACCAGTTCGAATATCTAGGAGTAATAATAACAGCTAACAACCAAGAAGAGAACGAAATCGATAAGGCAATCTATAAGGGAAATAAAGCGGCAGGGTCTTTATTAAGAATACTAAGAGCAAAAAACCTATCGAGGGCAGTCAAATTTAGAGCTTACGAAACAATCATCAAACCGGTTGTCCTATATGCAAGCGAAGCCTGGATAATTACAAGAAAAGACGAACAAGAACTGGAAATTTGGGAAAGGAAAATTTTTAGAAAAATATTGGGAGGCGTAAGAACACCGGAAGGCGAATGGTGACAAACATAGAAGTAATGGATTTGTACAAAAGACCAAGAATAACACAAAAAGTTCGAGCACAAAGAATGAGGTGGTTAGGGGACATTACTCGAATGCCGGAGAAAAGAGTAGCTAGGAAAGTGTTATATGAAGGAGAAGGACCGAAAAAGAGAAGAGGAAGGCCAAAGAAAAACCGGCTCAAAGAAGTGAAAGCTGATATAAGGGAGATAGGCTTTTTTTGTTTCTAATTACTAAACTATCCTGGAACGGGAGTTGATTGTTCACTTCTTCTACTGTGAATTTAATAGTTTCGAATTTTGAATTTAGTGTCGCGAAGAAATCCGGAATAGTACTTTTCTTAGTATCTAGTTGTTCATAATACTCATGCAAAGCAAGTCTTTTGTATTCCGCAATTTTGACATCATCAATTTTATTAAGTTTTAAGAACTCAATTAACTATTCTATGGTTTCTGAAATCGGTAAGCTGGGGAAGAGTGAATGAACATCAAATGATACTAAAATTTCCCCATCTTCTAATTCAGTATTATTTACCTTATTTATGAAATCTAATGAGTTTGCTACTTCTAGGCTATCTACTTTGATGGATAAATTTTTGTATTCATTTACTAGCCATTTAGACAATTTATACGTAGTGTGTCCATATTGGTTTTGTAAACAACTAATTAATTTTATTAAATAAAATTAAAGAAAAAACAAATATTTTAAGTATTATTTTATTCCAATTACTTTAATAATTACATAAATGAGCTGAAATTTTGAAAAAATAAAATGATCATCTCATAGAGAATAAACTTAAAGTTTTCCCAAAAATTCCTCAAAGATTACGATAAAGGAATCCAACGTTTCTTGTCCAGAAGGAATAATCTGATCGGCAGGTAGAACGAAACCGTAACGTCCAAGATCGCGAAGTTCATAGGTGTACGTAATACGAGTTCCGTAAATACCCTTAGCCCAATCCATACTACCGCCAGTAGCGACATCTAATTGTAATAATTAGAAACATCAGTACATTAATAAATCTACAAACACGTACATATAAATTATTAAATAACTTACAAATAGTTGCAGCGATATTTCCTACAGTGAACTGTGTACCGTACCGGCTAGCCAGAGCCGTAGCTGCCATATCACCAACTTGTTTCTACAGGAGTAATTGTTAAAAATCAGAATCTTTTCGGAAATCGCATATTGAAAATGATCTTACCAATTCTGGGTAGTTATCCAGGTTCTGTGTTGTATGCCCGTAAGGGATAAGTAAAAGTTGAGAATAAGAATGGAAACTGATGTAGGCAACTGCTTGGCTACTAATTCCAGTGAAGAATTGACTCAGAGTTGATGTGCACGTTTCGGAAAAAGGATTTGGTCCGGCGAAAGTGTCGCTGCATGGATTAGTACTAGCACCTCCGGTGTTCCAACGGTAACCCCAATTACGATTTGGATCAGCACCATAGCATGAACCATAAGGAGTACGCGTTTTACGCCACATACGGTTCTAAAATTGAAAATAAAAAATACACATCCCAGTTAGCAAAACCTAGTTTGTATTTCCAACATTAAATGAAAACTATTAAAAATGTGTTCAAGCTTAAACAAGTTTATAGGTACCTCAAGACAATTCTGCGACTTACCGTTGTGTGCGAGTATTCATAACCATCTGGATTAACGGATGGGAAAAAGTACCAGTCGTAATATTCAGCAATTCTACGAATTCTTGAATCTGAACTTCTTAAAAGTTGGTTCAAAATGTAGGTTGAAACAGCATTAGTAATCCTATGAAAAGACATTAAATCTCTTAATTGGTACATGACGTAAAAGCAAATATTTAGGAGATCTAATATTTGGTAGTCTTCTTTTTTATTTTTACGTAAAGAGCTACTTATCATGAAAATTGTAAATAGCTTTTTGCTATACTAACTATTTTTATAGGGTGGTATTTATTACATTTTACTTTATATATAAGAGGAGGGTTATCTAAAGAGCGCGTTATTCACTGTTTATTAAGGAAAGTAGACTGAAATGCTAAATTTTTTAATAATCTAATAGGTTATATTCCTATGCGTTCCCATGTATCTTGTCCATTTGATGTGAACATGATTTGAAAGAAAGTAGAATGCTGTAATGCTCGTAGAATGTTTATCAGTTTCCAATTTTTTTCTTAAGTGAATAAGATTCATTTTGGAACGATCTTCCTCATACCTATGTTGAGTAAAACCAAACTTTACTAAATATTTTCAGATTAAGGCAAACAATACGGATAATCATTATTACGTTAGCCCCATTTTGTTAAAAATGTTGTTTGGAGAACTCGGTGCGTTCCATATTACTTTTATTTTGTTACTTTTTGAGTGAGTACCGTCAAATGGGGCTATATAGGACGGGTGGGGTTTTATGGGACAAATACATTTTTTTCTATCAGCAACGTAACAAAATTATTTAGCATTGGTGTTAGTGCTATTCGCATGGCTGTGACTGATAGCGTAATTTTAATGTTTATCGTTTTTTCACAAAAAAAATTGCAAGTGAACCTGCGATTTTGTGAAAATAAAAAACCTCAAGTTGCCTCCTTCGTACACAGGTTAGTTGGAATGGCATTTTAAACTGTTTTCAGAAACAAGTTTGTCCCAAATTACCCCATTTGTACTTTGATTTGGGATAATAACATTTTCAAATAAATATTGGAAAAAAAATTATAAATTAAAAGAGTAAGTAATAATTGTTGTCCGTTTTAGCGACTTATTTTTAAATAATTCACTGTCATTCAGTTATAGTCTCTAATTCCTGAGTAATTTGCAAAAACTAAAAAAAAGTGTCCCATATAACCCAATTTGACAGTAGTAAATATACTCAGTTACAATTAGAGAACTCATAAGTTAACTGCATATCTATCTGTAAATAAAGATAAAGAAGTTACCATTCTCGGGCGTGTATTCCTGCTTCCACAAATACAGTTCTGTTCCTATTTGCTGCAGAGTATGACACCTTCACACCTCTAATTTGGCGACCTTCATAAGAGCTACCACCTACAACTGCAGTAACTACATTGGGGAACTCTGCAACTAGACTGTCTAACCATGCATAGATCTGGAAAGGAATATTTGCATTGAGTAAGTAGAAGATTATATCATTTTTTCTTTCTTCTTTTTATCTATTGTATACTTACATCAGCTAAGCGATAGTAATCAGTCCAACCAAAAGCACGAGTTTGAACCTTAGCTCTTTCATTATCGATTCTGTCTTGAACGTTGTTTATAAATACTTCTGATGTTAACTGTTGTAAGCTTAAGAAGTCTTGGAAGTCATTGATTAAATGTGGCGGTACCATAATGTCTACTGGTTGTTCGACGCCATCAACTGTGGACCAGAAGTTGTACGCTACATTGTTTTCTTCTAACTCTCTTAGAGCTTGTACTTGTGATTCTGTAGTAGGAATAATTCTACGAACTTGGAAATTATCGAAGCGCACTTGCGTTGCAAGTGCTACGGAAAGAAGCCCTAAGGCTACCAGAATAAGTTTCATTTTGCTGTAACAGATGGGTATCTATATTAAAATAAACTATTCTTTTCTGAGCAAAGTGTGTCAATTTTTCAATCGAAATAGCAAAAAAAGAATAAATTTGCTCTACAAAATAATCTACACAAATATCCATCGTAACTTATAAAACTGCTATTTACATATATACAAATCGTTATTAAAAATCTCTTTCTAGAATTTGAACGTAATTGTTCAATTTTTCCATACATTTTTTGTCTAAATGATAGCAAAATTTAATTATCAATTCAAAAGATACGATCTACGGAATTTCAAAAACCATCTGAAATTACAAAAGTAATATTAAAATGACTTGGCATATTCACTCATATCGTCATTGTCAAATACTTGTTCAACGAAAAGGCTGATAAGAATCAGATGTAATGAAACATTTTTTTAAATAAACCTGATATTTTTTTAATAGTTCTATTAAATGCAAAAATGCAAATAATTTAAAATTTCGAAACAATTGCTGTGGATGAGTTACATGTCCTGTTTAACTTTCTTGGTATCATTTGCTTAAGCAAATGTTCCTATGCAAATGTCATGATGCGATTACAAGTCCTTTAATCCTTTAGCCCTGATAAATTCAAATATGAATGCACATTTTACGTGAACTGGAAAAGTCAAACAAGAAATATAAACGACGTTAATTCAGGCTTGAATCAAACTGAGAAAAGCTTTTCACCAAATGACCAGTGAAGTTGTACTGTAAATACAAGCAGCTTCAATTTTTTTTTCGAAAATATATATATATATATATCTAATATCTATAAGAAGATATGTGTAATCAACTTACCTGTGGACTTCTTCCTAACAGAAACTTGAAATCAATAAAACGTGCCCATTTAAAACTTCCTATATATATAATAGGTGGTGTCTATAATAAGAAGCAAAATTATTTGATTAATGATATTTTAAGCGATACTTAAACTTTTTCAAGTACCTTTGTATTTATCTCCTAATGTCACTTAATGGGCAACATAATATGAATATATGAGATGAGCCTTGTAGATTGCAGGGGATATTTTTGTTGAAAATGATCAGCAGATGCTTTGATACTTTCGCAGGCTCGCGTCTAGATTTATCTTTTGTTTATATATAAATATGCACATCTATCAAATATGCACATCATCCAATGTTTACATTTTGCAAAATCATTATCCTACTATTAATGTTATCCGAAACCTAGAGAAAAGATGTTTGGTCAAACAAATAGCAAGAAGATAGAAATACGAATACTACGTTATTCTTGGAAACTGACCACATTATCAGATTCTCTCATGTCAAGAACAGTACTAGGGTTAGTATATTTTTATTATCGCAAAATTACCACAATATCAAACTGAAATTAGTTTTTTAAAATAAAATTTCATAGGGTAGTGCGAAATTAGTGCAATGCGAAACTATACACACGTCAAACTTTGGCACTACCACGACGCTGCATCAATAGTTTCTACATTTGCTTTTGAAATTGTGTCATGATTACTGCAGAAACTGCTAGTAAACATACCATTAATTTTGTAATTCCGTGCATTATACAAGAAATTGTTAATATCTACAGATAAATTTAGGTTAGGCTATGACAAAGCAAATTATTGATATCAGTTATCAAATTCTTACATTAATTTCTCACTACCCTACGTGAACGCAGCTTTACAAATTAGTGTTGTATATTCTACCCTCAAATACGCTCAATTCTTTGGCAAAAGAAATAGCTCTCTGTGCATTCTTGGACGCACCTCCTTCGAATGCAATGAGACAGCAACTTCTGCCAAAGGTTTTCACCCGTCGTCTTCAAAGTGGATTAAAGCCATGCTCCAAAGTCGAGGAATAACCGCTACGCTGGGATCCAAAACGACAACAACTAGAGCTAACAGAGGCTGCCCCCAAGGAGGGGTCGTGTCGCCTCTACTCTGGTGTCTTGTTGTGGATGATCTACAGAACTTAACTTCTAACGGATATGAGGTGCAAGGATACGCTGACGACCTGGTAATCATGATTCGTGGAAAATATGAGAATATCATATCGCAAGTTATGCAAAGAGCTCTCAATGTCACCTATAAATGGTGTCAAAATCATAGCCTGCGCATATACCCACAAAAGCCGAAAAGTCTGTCTTAAATCACCCTCCATCGAAGTCTACCCTTCATTAGCTTCAGCGATGAAGTTAAATACTTGGGAGTTACGTTCGACAAAAAACGTGGAACTCCCATATCTCCAACTTACGACAGAAAACCATTACGTCACTAGTATGTCGAAGGTTGCTTGGTAAGAACTCGGGGAGAAGAAAAGTCTGTCTTAAATCACCCTCCATCGAAAGGAAAAACATTAGCTTCAGCGACGAAATATTTGGGAGTTACGTTTGACAAAAAACTAACATGGAACTCCCACATCTCCAACTTACAGAAAAAAGCGATTACGGCTTCACTAGTATGCCGAAGGTTACTTGGTAAGAACTGGGGTCTTAAGCCTCAAATGATCTTTTGGTCCTATACGGCAATAATCAGACCCATGATCACCTACGCCTCTCTGGTTTGGTGGCCAAAATCAACTCAGAAGTGTGCAACAGCGGCTTCAATATATTCAGAGACTTGCATGTCTCAACATCACAGGAATGATGCGTACTTGTCCCACAGCAGCTCTAGAGGTACTGCTGGGAACAACGCCGCTTCACATCCACATTATATCGAGTGCCCTCGCTCTTAGTAGAACGAAGGGATTACAGCCTGGTGTTTTTAGGAGGCACCTCAAAATCCTTGAATATGCCAACATAAACTATCTGATGCATGTATATTACAAAGGACACGATCCCTATGCAATACTATTTTGATCAACGTTATAAGGTAACCATTGAAAGCCGTACTGAGTGGTGCAAAAGAAGTACCCTGGAATGGTACGCGGACGGCTCGAGAATGGAAGGTGTCGAAACAGGTGTAGGTATTACTGGTCCTAACTATCACCTAAAAATGCCTACAGGACCCCACACCAACATATTTTAAGTAGAGATAGAAATCTCTAAATACCTTAAAAACCTAATAACGAAATAAATAATAGATATAGTAAATATATGTAGAATCATTTGAGGAGATCTTGAAATAATCACCGCGTACATCACATGCCCTCCATACGGCACTGCTGCGGTTGACGTCATCCCATATAATTTTACCGTTCTCCGGTTATTACTATTTGAATAAGTAATTGTGGCCCCCGATACCTATGTCATGGTGACCTCAAAAATCCATCAGAATTAAATTTTATCCAAATTATAAAAGTGACCGTGGCCCTCAATGTATATGCCTGTTAGAACTCGTGAAGGATTGTGTAATTTATTTAACAATTTGAATTAAAATTAAAGGATGTAATTCAACCAGAAACGTTAAAAAATCACCTAAACCGAGGAATTCTAGTCTATTTCTCACAATATTATATGTATACAGGTTGTTCAAAGTTGCTAATTTGTTATTATTGTAGCTACGATGTTGGTTAAATTAACAAAGATGTAGTCATTTTTCCCCTGATCACAATGGTGTTGAGAAAGAAACAATTGCACATCGCATTTTAGAACTTTTTCAAATTGAATATCTTGTATATTTTTCAATTATTCGATAGAAAATGAAACTAGCGCCAACGGGTAGTGGCGGAAGTTCGATACAACTCTCAGTATAACTGCGAGTCCCAATCAGATCTGTTGTGTATACATGTACGCTGCCGTAAATACTATTTCGTAGTTCTATGTTTGTTTCAAAAATGTTGCCTAAGTCGCGAAAACGACCAATGTTGGACAAAGTTACAGAATTTATAGCAGAAATGCCTGACCTAAATTATGATGGCGTTAAAATTCAATGTGTTTGTAATATCCCTTTAATGTGTTGGTCCAAAAGGGATTGTCTACATCACGTAAATAGTGAACAGCGTTCTTCAGAATAAAAAGCATATGTCTTCTTTTGGAATAAATATTCGGACTGCAAATTACCAAGTCGGTCATCGTTACAAAGAATTGTGCCATCTGCTTATGAACATGTTGAAAATAGAATTAAATCGGAGTTGAAAGATAAAAAACTGTGTTATGTGTGGACGAAACGATAGATCGTAAAAAACATTCTGTGGTTAATGTAATGGTACGCACAATGGAGCCACATCAATCGTCACCTTCAATTCTATTAGCTTCCAGACGAGTACAACAATGTACTGCCGAAGTAATTTCAAAGTTAGTGTTAAATACATTGGAAATGTTTGAACTTTCAACAAGCCAACTGTTGATGTTTATGAGTGATGGTGCCGGAAACATGCTTTCTGTAGGCCGGTCTCTTAAAAAACATTGTGCTAACTTGTTACAGATTACGTGTAAAATTCATGCTTTCGATCATGTGGCAGATAGTGTTAGAAAATGTTATCCTGAGGTAGACGCTTTAACAGTGCATACAAAAGCAGTGTTTGTCAAATCCCCAAAACGTATTCGCAAATCTCACAGACTGTGCCCCCGTATGCCTGAGCCACCAGAATCTATTCTTACACGTTGGGGAACATGGTTACAGGTCGCGTTTTATTATCATAAATATTTTAAGAATATTAAGAACGTGGTTTTACAATTCGATCCAAAGGAAGCTGCGGCTATCAAGGAAAGCCAGTCGAAATTTCAAGATAGTCAGGTTAAAACGGATTTAAAAACTATTCAGAGCAATTACTTCGGACTAGTGGAGGCAATAGAAAAATTACAAAATCCTTCGGTGTCGTTAGTGGAATCTCTGCAAATAGTGCAACATGTTCACGCACAGCTATGCGCGGTAGAAGACGCAAAAAATGTTTGTGTTCTAGAACGGTTTGAAAGTGTTTTAGAGAAAGATTCTGATTTTGGCACATTAAGACAAATTTGTGAAGGTACGTCAACAGAACCGTTAAGTTATTCCAAAGATTATTTTAATTACGCGAATATAACGTCACTAGATGTAGGACGTTCGTTTTCTACATATAAACACACTTTTTCCTCGCGCCGCGCTCGGTTTGCCGAAACAACTGTGGAAACATATCTAATGTTGCAGATATTTAACAGACATTATTCACTTTGTGATTTCACGGAAGACTCTTAAAACGGTAAGTGTTTAGGCACGTATTATATTTTATTTCTGGCCATTTATTTTGTGTAAACTTTTATGTGCCCGCCACTGGCCGTTGGCGCTAGTAATAACTTCATTATTAGAGCAGCAATTAAGATAAGTCGAAATATGAAAAATGTGTAATTTTTTCCGCCCAATAAAATGGTGTAAGCAAGAAATAAATTGCGCATCGTATTTCAGCGCTTGGTTAAATAACTTGCTTTTTATCAACATTCTGTATATTTTTGCACAAATCGATAAATTACTCTTATAACACTAAGACCCCGAAATGAAAGAGAAAAGAGATTTGACAGATTTCAAGATGAAAGATTTAAAATATAAATCAAAGCAGGCAAGCGTTGCTTTTTTTGAACTTTTGCATATTTTGTTCGGCATTGCGATCAACTACCAATACCTTATCCGGAAATGTTTCGCTCTAACACTGCAAGGCTCTTTCGCAGTCCCTACTGCAAGCAAAATATATCTCAAGTATGTCACACTTAGTGACAATAATAACAACTACAAGACACATAATCAACGAAAAAGTTTAAAAAAATTAAAAAAACCGGAGGCAAAAAGCAATTATTCTCAACAAAAAAAAATCTATGGTTGATCGCAATGCCGAGCAAGATTTTTTCGTATTTTAAATTTTTCATCTTAAAATTTATTTTTGTGCACGTACTACACAATTTGAAACCGCGTCTAAATACAATGCGGTACGTACTTCATCTATTTCTGAACATAATTGTAAATAAAGATAATATTACCTCCTGTGAACGGCGCCTTCCATACTTAACATAAAAATCTGACCACTATTGATAAATTCAAATGTATGTATTTTTATTCTCAAGGACACCACTTGAAGTTGTTTGCTTTCAAAATTGTTCATCTGTTTGGCAAGTCTTTTTCTACAGAATTTCTACACGTATAATTTTTTCTTTCTATACGTATACATTAACAAAACTAACAAAGCTATTCAATACGACAGAATAAATCAAGAAATCGGTTTTAAATAAAACGCATGACAAGATCGGATACAAGCAAATATTTTCAAATATGGCAAAAGTCACAAATATAATTGTTGATAACTGTAGCAAATTTGCACAACCTTCGTGTACCCACAATTTGCAACTTCCACATTGGATCAATGTAATCTTCCCCATAAGATTCCAAAAAAAGTGTAGTTTCTTCTTGGCTTCATTTTTTCTCCTATGTTATACTTTCGGAAGTGTTTTTGCTAGTTTTCTATATAGTTTTGCTAGAAAGAAGCGTGCACCATGTTCAATGCTTTCAATTCTTCTCTTCTCTGTTGCTTTTTCTTCTAGAACGTCCGCGAAGAAGCGAATATTTCACTGCGTTCTGCCTTCCGCCGCCATGCAGTAGTTCTTTTTTCTGAAGCATCCGGAGAAATATCAAAAAGTTATATTTTGTGGACTAAATTATGTGTTGATCTCCGGAAATCATTGGTCAAAGAGACAACAACTGATTCATTACATCAGTGACAAATTAATTTGGAAAAGGAAAGGTGGAAAAAAGTAATAGTTATTGTACAAAAAAACAATTATTTAGTTATGAAAGTAAAGATGAAAGTCCAACAACTCCTGAAGAAATATTTAAAATTATCTTTTTTGTAATTCTCGACACTGTCCTGACTGCATTAAATGAAAGATTTGAGCAATTAAAAAGTAATTGTGAAATATTTGATTTTTAAAATAATTTAACAGACTTTTTAAAATTAGATCATCTAAATATACTAGGAAAATGTATGGAATTACAAAATATGTTACGGGACTTAAGAATAAATAAATTTGATATATTAGGAGAAGAATTATTCCATTAATTAGATAATATTCTATTACTCTATGAAAGCATTGGTGATTTTAAATTATTTGCCCTCTAATATTGTTACATACTTCTTTTCTACTTTAGTTATAATTATAAGAATATTTTTGACATTGCCAGTTACTACTGGTGGTGAGCGAAGCTTTTTCTAAACCAAAATAAAAAATCATCTAAGATCGGCAATGGGCCAAAACGGCTATCAGATTCATCCTTTATCAGTATTGAAACTGATATTATGTATAACATTGATATTAACGATATTGTCTCTGAATTTGCTATAATAAAGGCAAGAAAAGTGGATCTTATCTAATTTTATTTATTTTAGTGCCACGTTGTTGCTATGTGCGATGTACCTTTGTGTTATTTTATATTTCTGGTAACATTAAGCTGCTTATGCTACTTTAAGACTAATTTAGCTTATTTGTGCAGAATTTGTATATACTTATTATGTACATACATACGTACATACGCTCAGTAATTTTGTATTCTAATGTCTGTAGTTTGTACCCATGCCATTTTTTACATAAGAGACTCCAGTGCCAAATATGTTTCCAAAGTTCCAAGTTTTATTTTTTATATCTATATTCCTATATATTATCGATTTTATAACTGACTGTTACAATAATTATTATTATTGTATTATAATGAGAGTTTTATTTGTTTATGATTTATGAATAGTGTTGGCATCTTTTAAATTTCGCGGATGATTTAGGTTTATAGTTTCCACAATAAAGGACATATTCGCCAATTTCTTAACGTAGTACAGACGAATATGTCCTTTATTGCCGGCACTGGCCGGCACTATCAACTTAAATCATCCGCGAAATTTAAAAAATGCTAACTTTGCTTATGAAGCTGATGTTACCCTTGTCATTTTATTGAACAATTTCAAGATCTTAAAATTGATCAAATTCTAGCTCTTGATTAAAACTTGTTTTTCTTTTACATCTATCAATAATTCCGAGATCTTAAATTTGATCAATTTCTAAATCTTACACGTTCTTTTTGCTTTTAGTTTAAGTCCTTAATTCATGAAAAAATAAGCAAAAAAAAATTGTTCAATATTTGGAACTTGGCTACATAGATATATTAGTTAATATTAAAAACAAAACTATAGAATATTATGTTTATTTCTACTTCATATCATTATTTTACACCCAAGAAGAAACTTTTTCATGGATTAAATTAAAACAATCGAACGGATGTATATTCATTTTGCATATACCGCAACCGAATGTAGTGTTTTTTACATACTTTACATCTATTTTGCTTGATGCTGTTTGGGTAATGCAAAATCGACATATTCCTTGAGACTGCTTCTGGAACGTTACAGAACAATGCAGGTGAACTTAGAAGTAAGTACGATGAGATAATGTATCTGATAAACCCTAGTAAATTAAGGGGACGAGAATTTTCTAAGAATTGATCAGCACTAGCTTGCTTTTTCTTCATATTCCTTTCAATTCGGTATAAGATCCATGCGTTGGAAACCGATGAACATAAATGGTGTATAAAAACCTGCCACCACCATTTATTATTACGCATTTTTGGTCGATTATTGGAAATGTTTCTACTCATCACATCTGTACCACCCCTGTGGGCAATATAATATATTTTTTTCAGCAAAATAACGGCGTACTGACTTTGCTGGATGCAAACCAAAGCAGTTTGAGGCCACATGTATTATGGAGTTATCTTTCCATTGTATAACAAAGGCATCTTTTGCGAAATTTATGTATAAGTCCATAAAACCTTAGAGATTTCTTCATTGCGGTTTTATTTGACAGGCATTTCTTAGTCTATTTCGCCTTATAGTCCCAGTACAACATCCGCAGTCCATTTCGGTTAACTTTTTTATCAATGGCAGTCCTATAAAAAAATTGTCAATGAAGAAATAGCACTTTTTGTCCTGAAAATTCTCCTTCAATTTATCTGCGAATGTCGCTGCAACAGATGCCCCTAGGCCGAAATCGCTATCCCCTAACAATGTTCCCTTTCCTTGATTTGATTGAGTATTGACAAGATATCCAAAATTTGAAACCATACCTAATAGGCTTCCCTTGAGTCCTTTGCTTGCAGTTATGGTGACTATAGTATGGTACCATTAATTCATCAACAGTCGTTGGTCTGTTCTAAGTAAGCGGCATATACTTTAAAATTTCAGTGATCAGTGTTGAACGAGTAGCCTTACTTTGGCAAACTTGTCATTTGCTGATAATACAGCGTTATTGATAAAATGTAAGTTTTTGAGTCCATACTCCAATACATATCTTTTCTGGGTCTTTTAGAATAGCCAAGTATCAGTAGAATTAACAAAAAAATTTTAGTAAAAAAAATTTCAGTCCAAAATAGTTCAACAAATTCTAGTGAATTTTCATGAGAAACAAAATTACCGTCTCCGTCGGGAATTGTAAAATTTTGTTGATTGACATACTCCGGTAAGTTTCCTTTATGTTATATTTTTTGAATGGATGACACTTTTTTTTTGCTTTCATTTCCCAAAAACTCTTTATTCTCGTTGCTGTTTCCCGGCAAGTCTTCTTTTTCCCGTACTGCTATTGTAAACGAGAGTTTTCTTTTTTTTCTCTTTTCTACGTAGTTTACCAACGGCTCATTATCGTCACTAATTGAACCTGTTTCTTGATGTTTATGGCGGCCATGTGACACTAAAATTGCTCCAGCTGGAGCCCTTAATAAACCCACACGGGCGGTTTATAAGTAAAATCTTGTACACCCTAACAAGTAGATATGTATGTTTAAATTGTATTTTAGTTTCTACTTTAATAGGTAGTGTTAGTATTTAGTAGTAGTATATAAGTACAGTAGGTATAATTAATTTTAAAATAAGTAGACATAACGTAGTAGTTCAGTAGGTACACATTTAAAATGGGAGGGCTTCAAGACCAACTGGAGTCCTCTTTAGAGAAAAGGGGATATATTATTGGGCTATCAGAATCTGGCTTATCTGCGAGTGAAATTGCTCAAAGAATGGATTTGTCAGTAAGTAATTTTAATAGTACCTGTTCTTTAGAAATTATTAAATTAACATTTATTTTCAAAATGAAAAATAATTTATTTAAGGGTGTAGCAATTTATTTTTAATAAGGAGAGACAAGTTCAACGGTGGCCTCGTCGTGCTCAAGAAAATGGGGGCGGTCCTTAGAGGAGTTTACCGCGTTCTGGACGACCACGCATTACCACCCGAGAGCAAGATGACCGAATTAGGGAAATGGTTCGTGAAACCCCGTTCACAAACGGCCAAGAAACCCTTACTGACCGAAGAACATGCTGCCGCCAGGTTACAATTTTGTAATCAAAATATGAATAGAGACTGGAGACGTGTAATTTTCTCTGATGATTTCATCCTCCCAAGATGCACCTGTGGTTCTCTGGAGGCGAAATAACGACCGGTATAACAGAGAAAATGTGCGACCCAACGACCATAGTGTGATTAGTGATGAAAGTTCGTTATTTTATCGCGTGTTTTGTATTGTAGTTGATGTTGTGGTTTCATAGGGAAGAAGAGAATCAAAAGTGGTAATTTACTGTCTTTATCAGATTTCTAAATAATATATTTTTGTAAATTTAGACGGGTGGTGTAGGGCTACTGGCGAAAGGTCCGGTATTTATAAAAACCAAACACGACATAGGTGCAACCGCCTGCTTATGCCTAAAAAATTCTTATAAAAAAAAATAAGCTAAGGTGTCGTGGAAATGCACTCCACAATGAATACTTATTCAATTTAATTTACACATGTAAATAAACAAAAGCTAGCGTTTTCTTTTTATATTTTCCTTTTTTCGTAATTTTGTTTGTCTATATAAATATTACATTATTTATAAATTGTTTTCGTAATTCTCCGCCAATTACTTCCCCAGATAAAATTCATGAACCAAACGACCTAAGGGTGAGTTTATAGTGGGGCTGCGATACTCAATAAGAGCAGCGAGTTACCAAAACGGGCCAATCGATGCGCGGTATGGAAAGGTGCAACGCTCACGGATTGGCTCGTTTCGCTAAGTCGTCGCTCTTATCGAGTATTGCAACTCCACTATAAACGCACCTTAAGACCTGCATATAAGTTTACTACTAACAATACTTAAAATTATGGAAAGGGTTTCGGAACTGCAATTAAAACAAATTGTGAACGCACAAAATTTGATTCCAGACAACATTATTAAAACTAATCGACGATATATTGACGGCTGCGGACAAAGGTTTACTAACACTTTTGGTACTTCTGGACTACAATAAGGCATTCGCCACAGTAAGGCATTCGCCACAGTAAGGCATTCGCCACAGTAAACCATAATATACTATTAAACATTCTGAAAGATGTAGGTCTAGATCAACGATCATCGTTACTTATGTCGAATTACTTTTTCTGTAGGAAACAAAGTGTCCGATTAGGAAGCAATGTATCTGTATCTTTAACACTGTTGTAAGGAGTTGAATAGGGATCGGTGATTAGCCCGCTTTTGTATTGCATCTACATGTCTGGAATTAATAATGCCATTAAATCATCAAATTTACTAATGTATGCGAATGACACACAAATCTATTATTCTTTTAAGCCGGCAGATTGGCAACGATCTATCCAGTATAAGTGCATTCTCAAAAACCTTTTTTGGTACAATTTCATCATCTAATGGAAGTAACCATTTTTTTCCTACACACATTGCCTAGTAAGTTAACTGTGTATAAATAATATACAGCGAAAATAAGTAGACAAATGTTAGTTAGAGTTCTATACTCTTGGTTTTCGGATTGGAACCACGTCGTTGTCGTAGCCTTGGCCGACGTTTCGTTCAATTTTTTCGTCCACACTCTCGTTAATTAGAGTTCAACATAAAAGGAGATGTATTTGACACCGTACATTAAGTTTTTTCATCAATAAGAAATATAATAAAAACACACTGAATGTTGTTTAAAAAAAATTGTAATTTAGCTAAATAGAAATATTTATGAAAAAACGTTTTATGAATTTCTTCAGGCAATCCATAACGTGGATATTACACAAAATAATGCTCCCGAGATGGTTAGTAAATGTTCGGTAAGATACAAGGAATCGCATTACAGTTTGTATGAAGCAAAATTGTGTTCACTTCGAATAGATATGAAATTGTACGCATGAATTAATTTTGCAGTTTATTTTTAATGAAAAACAAAAGTTTATAGTATTTCGTCGCAGCAAAGTAAAGAACGACACATTTTACCTATGGAAATCCATAAAATAGATATCTTACAACAGTGTTGAGCTTGTGTCTAGAAAATGCGTTTTCTATTTTGTTGACTGTATAGTAAATATGATTCTAAGTATTATGTAGGTAGCGATTCCGCAGGTTTATTCAAAAATATTTTTTGAAAGACAAACATACAGAAATATTAAATTTATGCCCTACTTTTGAGACACGATGTAATTAATGTTATTGGCTCTTGAAGGCATAAGGATTAATCTAAAGACAGCATTAACGCTTTTGTCCTAATATTTTCCAAAGGACCACCCCATGCAAACAACAAACACAATTTTATGCACGCTCTGTATAGTACAAATATAAGCTGAGTTCGGGTATTCGTTCGGAGCAGATCAAAAGTACAGAGCACGCGGAGGGGATTAGGAGTAGAGCAAGAGTGGATCACTCAACCCATACTCTTAAACGAATGGATGGCCGATGGCGTAATTCTGCAACATTCCCGAATGCGAAAGACCGCGAGTAGGGTATTTGGAGTAAATGAAGTTACTCCGAACGAATACCCGAACTCGCCTCATGTTCCACGGCGGCAACTAAATAACAATGTTCCAATGTCGGATGTCAAACCGGTGTTAAGTGTAAGGTTGAAATTTGTTACTTATACATAAACATAAAATTACGCATCTAGAGTGTAATTTATTTACTTATCGTTGAATTGAAATAACAAATATGTCTTCCCCTGTTCCTAAATCGCCGGAACAAAGTGAAAAAAGTAAAAAATATGATAGACAATTAAGGTTAGAATTTATAATTCAGAATATTCGGTGATGTATTTATTGATAAACTATGTTTTAGATTATGGGGTGACCATGGACAAAAATTATTAGAAAATGCCAAGGTGTGTTTAATTAACGTAACTGCATTAGGTACAGAAATCTTGAAGAGTCTTGTATTGCCAGGAATAGGCGCTTTTACAATAGTTGATGGAGAGAAAGTTACAGAACAGGATATTGGTTCAAAGTAATAACTTGGTACATTTGAATTTGCATTGCTTAGTTTCATTAGTTTCTTTTTGGAGAATGATTCGATAGGTCTGTCACGGGCAAAAGTTGCAACAAGGTGTCTGTTAGAATTAAATCCAGATGTGCACGGAGATTACATTGATGAGTCACCAGAACATATTATGGCTCACACTCAAGACTTCTTTAATAATTTCTCAGTTGTTATTGCTACATCTCTTCCAGAAAAGTAAGTTCTAATTAATTGATTATTAACACCTAGTTTTATCAAAAGAAAACTGTAATTTGAGTAAATGAAAAGAAAAATTATATCTTAAATTGTAATATTTGATAAATAAAATTCTACGTGTATATTCAACATATTAACTTTTGTAGACATAAGCATAGAAATTTATATTTTAGAATTTTATTGCCATTGTCAAAGCAACTTTGGGAAGCTAATGTGCCATTGATTGTGGGACGAAGTATAGGATTTTTGGCATATTTACGATTGCAAATTAGAGAGCATACAGTTGTAGAAGTTCACCCAGACAACGAAAATCCAGATTTAAGGTTGGAAAACCCATGGCCCTCTTTGAAAGACCATTTAAACAATATAGATATCTTAAAGTTAGATAAGAAAGAACGTAGTCATGTACCTGCGTTGGTTATTTTATATTACTATTTAGAAAAATTCAAAAAGAACCATGGTAATTTTACATAATAAAAATACGAAACAGTTTATTAATAATTAATTATTTTGTAGGTAGCACACCAGTAAGTCGATCTGAGAAAGATACCTTAAGGAATTTAATTAAAGAAGGGAACTATTTTGGTGAAGAAGATGAAGGTCATTTAGAGGAGAACTTCCAAGAAGCCATTCATTACGTGAATACTTGTATTGGTCAGCCCAAGATACCTTTTCAAATTCAAGCCTTATTAGATGATGAAAGATGTACGAACCTTACTCAAGAGGTAATATAAAATTATCAATTTGTTTATTTCCTACAAAACTGTGAAGTTATTTGATTTAAAATTTCGTAAATTCTATTGAAGAAGTTTGTAGAATAGTGGAATAAGTTAGTTCACAGTAATCGTATTTATTTATACATATTGTTTGTCAGATGCACTGGTGATGAAATCGTTAAATTTTACATTAATAAGGTAACTGAAATTACAAATCAAACATTTTCTATTTCTGAATAATTCCACACCACCAATTGTGAAGTATGTTTTACTTGTATGTTTACATTTCTATTTTTTGTAATATTTTTTTGTATAAGCTTGAAGATGAATCGTGTACTGGTTGTCAACCAAATCTAATTTAATGGGTATGCATCTAAGAGTGAAAAGAATATTGGGGTGGGGACAATGGATGTTACCACCTATCTTGTGATGTATCCATGAAATTATAGTTTTCTCTGTTAGATACATTTACAGCTATTAAATCACATTTGGTTACCAAACTGGTCACTGGTGACCATCATCAATGGAAATACATTAATTAAAATTGATGCGTTCAGACTAGGTCAGTACGGTGTTCGAAGCGGTCACGGTGTCTCGGTAGTTGCCGAGTCGCGTAACCGGTGACAGAGACGAACACCGTGTTTTTGATGGTACACTGAAAATATATTACGTTTAAAGAAACCTTTCAAATTGAGACACTAGCGGTGACAGTCACTCTGCAGTCTGATCAACTATACGAACAGTTAGTAAATAAAAACATATTTAGATGAATGTGAAATTTAAACTTCTCAGGAATAAAATTTACATAAAATATTAAATGCATGGAATCTAACTTAATTTTATTTAGAGATTAGAATTGAATGAAAATTAAAGTTTTAATGCAAAGGGTTTACAGTATTTATTGAATCCAATAATCATATTTCTTTTTAACAAATTTTGAAAATTTTTAAAACAATCACTATACGATAGCTATTTGCAAATTAATTAAAAATGTTATTAAATTTTTTGATTTATTTGCTTATTTGAAATTTATTTACATTTATTTATTTATTTCGCCAAATAATGAAATTTGTTGTTCCAAAATTTTGATAAAAGAGGATCCAAATAGATTTACTGTATTGTTTTTAAACTTTAATGTTGAAATAGTTTCATATTTGTTTGAAACTTTTTTATTATCAAAGAATTTTGAAAGGTTTTTTTTTATAAAACTTATCTGTCCCTTATCTATTGCTTTCTAATCTAAACCCAAAGCTTTCCTTATGAATTAAATCAAATAACAAGCTTTCTGATTTCAATATCCACCAAACATGCCTTTCGCTTCCGTGGAGTTGTTGTATGTAGTACATATAATACCGATAAGTTGGTAATAGCAATTGTGACCTAAGTGCGTGTCCCGTAAGTGACCGTTGCAAGCACTAGTGACCGTCACCGGTGACCCAATGAGAAAAGGCCCTTAGGCTTTAGATAACACAATGAAATTCATTAATTTGAATACAGTACAACCTCGCTAATCCGAACTAATTCGGGAAAGGAAATGTTCGGATTAGCGAATATAACGATCTTTTCACTTAAACTGCTCCAGATGAGAGTGTTCCACACATGTGTATTGAAAAACTTGCAGAACAAAATTTTAAAACTTTAGTATTAAACATTAAAATATGAATCAATATGGTGTTGCTTCAGGGATTATATATGAACAGTAGCCACTTGATCTTTAATGCGCTGTAGAAATAACAGTTGATGATCTGATATGTTAGTTTCTGCAAGGCTAGATAGACATAAATCAAAGATATTATGTAAACATCCAACTTCTTAGCTATACAAAAATAATTAATACCCTCGCGGCGGTAGTGTTCACAATTCTTTGCTGCGGGATTTATAAATTTAATTTAGCTGCGTTTATCTTTTAAATAATATAATTTTCTGCTAAAATGTGTTAATCAAAATGAGATATTTTCTGGTTTTCATTAACTAATAGCAGAACGCGATATTGCTTAAAAGATAAATATATTGAACAAATACATAGATTATGTAATTTTAATACATAGTTTGGAAAACAGTTGCAAGCTGCTTATTTTTCAAAAATAATCGTATTTAAAACAATTCTGTTTATAGAATGTATTATAGTTTATCAAATTAATTACTTAAATAAAAAAAATGAATAAACAGCAACTCCCTTATTTCTAAACATAAGGATGACAAGAGAAGTTTAATTAAACACACGAAATATCTGCAACATATGTACTTAGATAAAAAGCGATATACAGTAATTCTTATTGTTGTAAAAGAAAAAAGTCTGTTAAGAAGCTCTATAGTATGCTATTCGTGTTTGCAGAATTATTTTATAAGAAACTAGGTACTTCATCTTTTAACTGCTTTCATTTTCATATTTTTCTCTGGATGTAACTTTAATCGTGTCATTGTATTTTTCTGATCAGTCCTCTCCTTTTAAAAACTTATTAAGCCTACTTTCACACGAACAACATTTTATCGTGGTCGTGTACGGCAACGATATCGTGTATAGTGGTTACGCATTGCTTTAAATGCAAGCTTTCACGTGTGAAAGCTTGCATTTAAAGCAACACACGACACTAAAATCATGTCGTGTCGTGACACGACATGATTTTAGTGTCGTGTCGTCAATAAGCTTAAACCATAAATTAATACATTGAATACTTAAATAAAGAACATAATTCCCTTGCTCGTCTGTAGGAAAACGATGCATTTTTTTATCTTTTTTATTTTTTCCAAATTGTGGAACACAACAATGAAAAACCATTGCTTGCTTCTAGACACCAACTAAATATTTGTAATAATATCAATTTTCACGTGGCCGTCATTAGATTTCTGAAACATTTATGAAAATCCTATTCCTATGGCGTATTATTGGCTTTTAATGTCTGTATTATGTTACTTTATAAGCTTTATATTCATATGTATTTCACATTTTTTTTTACAGAGTTCATCATTTTGGGTCATGTGCGCAGCATTAAGAGAACTTGTACAAAATGAAGGAGCTCTGCCAGTCAGAGGAAGTCTACCGGACATGGCCGCAGACACTGTTAATTATGTTGCGTTGCAGCAATTATATCAAAAACAAGCACAATTGCAAGCCGAAGCTATATATCGACGAGCTTTACAGATTGCCCGGAATCTTGGACAAGCTCCTGACACGATTATAGAGCAAGAGGTTTGGCTCTCTTTTATTTGTTAATTTATATGGATGTGTTAGTGTAGTTCTCTCCCTTGTGGAGATGAGTTGTGTAATTTTGCAACAGGTACGAAGAGGTAGGTTGGTATATTTACATTGATTTTTACTCATCCATAAATTAGAATAGAATTTTTTAAATGGAGACATAAAAATTAAATGTAGTAAAATGAACTGGCTCGTTTACGGAAAACATATCATCATTGTGTTTGTCAATAAAACTAATAATATTTCTTCGTCTTGCTTTTACAACACTTTTTAGCTTACGATATTTAGCGAAAAACTGCACCTTACTTTATTGTATTCTATTCCACAAATTTGCTAGAGATGGTAAAACTTACATTCATTAGTTTTGCCCCAACATACTCAGGAAATTGTAAATTTACTGTGCAGTGCTCGTGCAGTATGTTATAGTTTTGGATATATTGCGAGTATGTTGGAACATTCTTACAGAGAGAAGATTTGAAATATTCCTATAAATTTTCTATTAGACAAGGTCTGCCGTCTATACCGGCCATTCCAATACGATCGGTTATTTAACCAGTTGTCAAGTATTATTTACTATTTTGGGTTTCGATCCTGATGAAAAAAGAAAAAAACACAACTTCTACGAATACATCTTTCTTTGTAATAGCTTCTTTAAATATCGGATATCAAATCATTATAGAACTAACAAAATAAACTAACCTCTATTAACATGACAGGAAGTTAATATTTTATGGTATAAGTATGTTGAGGTATAGATTCTATCAAGTTTTCAGTAGTTCTTCATGCAGCTCGGTGCCAGACTGTTATTGACAGTTTCTATAATTTCTTTGCAGGGTTCAGACATAGACAAGATAACGTAGCAAAGTTAAATGAAATTTTTCGGAAACACGAAAAGGAGGCAAAACGATCGTCCATTGCTTCCTTGACACATATACACGACGTAAACTTTGACTATGCGCCATGCGGTGGCGCCAAAACACCAATGAATATATGTGCAACGATGCCAACAATTTTAATATATTTTATCTATATTTTATTCCACGATATTTATGGGCACAGATGTTTTTTTTTTTGATTATACCTTAATGCAAGTTTTAAATTCGATTAAAGTGGAAACTGTGATTAGTATACCACTTTTACTTTATATTAATGTTTTAAAAATGCTAATGTACGTATATCGCATTGGGGTTACCACATACGTGCCTACAAGCCTGCATACACACATTGGGAAAATGTAAAATTAGCTATATCTATATATGTGCGCCGAGAGAGCGAGGAGGGAATTGAGTGGAATCCGATTGATTCGATGCGGGTCGATAGTACGCTTGTAACAATGTTGGCATGTAGATCTAGTGTGTGCAAGAACGCACGTAATAATTTGAAGTCATGGTCACCTGGAAATGAGAGTTCCGCATATTTATGTTGCTGCTACGAAGCATAGACGAAACTAATAAGAGATTCTAAAGACGAAAATAAAAACAAATTCTGATGAAATGATAAATACTCTAGAAATTCTTACTAAGATCGTTCGCACATAATGCAGTCTACCTCGTAACTAACCACATCGGTAACCGTCGGCTGCCGCTAACCCCTCCGCTTGTGGTAAATCACCCATTCGCGTTTACCATTGTCGCATGTACGCTTTTTCGTATAGCTAGACATTTTCTTTCTTTATGTATATATGTAATCGTAATAACTGATATTTGTTTTTCAAAAAGAAAGAAATAAATTTATTGTAGGTTTCAAAATAACGAAATATGTAAATGAAACAAAATATTGTTTAATAAAAGAAATATATGTATACATAACTCTATATAACAACAAAAAATATCTTCGAATGATAAAAATCGAAATAAAACGAACATTAAATAGATAAATACAATAAAAATCAATAATAAAGTCATATAACCAGTGCCAACTAGAGGTTGAGGCAATGATGCACTTCATATACGGACTAAAAGTCAGAGTCCACTCAGAGTCTCGTATGTGGTCTAACAGTTGCAGTGCGAACGGCGAGCAGTTAACTTCGATGCAACCATATACTCCTTATTACAATTTATTTAATAATTATTATTTATTACTAATTTAATTTCTTCTCGTGTTTGATTTTTTATTTTATGTATATAAGTACATTGTCATTTATTAGTTTTTACATTTCTATTTAATGTTTCAGTTTATTGGGTAATTTCTTCAGTTTTGTTTTTTATTTATAACAAATTTTATTATTAAATTTATTTTCTAGATAATTAATTTTTAGTTCGGTTTAGAGTGATTCTATTAATCAATTGTTTTTATAATACCTACTATTTTATAACATGGGATTAGTGGTTTTACTTTCTAATGAATTAGTTTTGATTTCTATTTCTGGCGTGTGCCGTGTGTTTTATACCGCTGCACCAGCTGCGATCACAAATGTTTTGCGCGCGTTCGCAATACACTATAATAGATAGTAGACTCTGACTTCCATTCGCACATCACGGCCTGTTGTAGAATTGGTGGCGATATAACCGAATAATATACAAAACAAAGAACATACGCATAAGTTGTCTGTGATATATGCCAAGTTCTATAACTCACTTTGAAAATCATAATCATTAATACTTTTTGGACTGAAATATTTTCTTGGTTTTATAGTCCATTTGCAAAATTTAAATAAACTTGTGACTACGTCGGTGTTTATTAATAAGTTTGTTTTGTAACTTACCACTTATAAGTAGAGATGGTATTTTTGAAAATTTCGCAGATGATTTAAGTTGGTAGTTCCGGCAATAAAGGGCATATTTGTCTGTATTACGTTAAGAAATTGGCGAATATGCCTTTTAGTGCCTTCATAGATTTAAAAATAGTGTTTGCTAAGTCTTCAGTTGACACAGTTAAACATATCCTTTGTGGTGAATCGTAATTTTTGTGTGATTTGCAAATGCCGCACTTGTATTCATCTAACATTTTCTTTAATAAGTATCCCACATTTCTCCTATGTTATGATGAGGAGTTATCATAAATTTTGTAATTTTCAATGGAGACAGGTTTCTCTGCAACATTTACTAATTTATTTATATCTAAACAGGTATCCATATCTTGCTCGCAATTTTTTGATTTTTGGGGTTTTAATAGTTCTGTTATACACAAAGAAACATGCGAATATGCCCGTTATTGCCGGAACTACCAACTTAAATTGTCCGCGAAACTACAAATTTTTTGGTATCAAATTATAAATACACATTATTAAATTTAAAAGTAAATACTGAGGTATTTATACTTACTACGTCATCTCATAACAAAAGTTTGGGAAGAATAAGTTTGAATTCCAAAAAAGAATGTTCAAAATTAATAGCGAACGAGCTTGTTGGGCCGAGCTGGCTTGTCGGGCTCCACTTCAAATTTTAAAAAACCTGACCCGGCTCGCATCTGAAATATTCCGGCCCGGCCCATTTGCACCTCTGGAGCAGAACTCTCACATTATTTTCCTCAAATCATGTTTTAATATGTTAATAGAGCTATTATTCGTGGGAATCTAACATTTAAAGATTTCTTGAAACAATTGTAGTCTATGTTTGAAAACACTAGCATTGTGTGTTAAACAAGTTAAAATTCTTGTATTCATTTGGTTGTTAGTGACACATTGAACGGAGTTTGGGTATATTCCATCGAAGGTAAGTCGAAGACTGTCTTGCATGCCTTCTTTGGTTGATTGTTGGAAGTGTATACACTTAACTTTTAATGCATCTCCAAATGTAAAAATCTATGACTGTTAAATCAAGAGATCGCGGTGGAAATCGACGGACCATTATTGGCAATCCACTGGTTCCGAACATTGCAATCAGCAATTGTCCCACAGGACCCGTATTGTGAGGTGGAGTACCATCTATTTGATACCAAACATTCACTATTTCTTTTTCTGGGAGATGGTTTAACGCTTCCTTCACTACGTTTTGCAAAATATACAAACAAATACCCTTTCCCAATTACATTTTCGTGACAAAATTATAAACAAAAAATCCTATTATACTTTATCGCACAAAAAACGTTACAGCTTCAGAATACTTGAAAATTTTGCCTTCGTACTAGTCTAGGATCTTTGTTTGCCCAAAAATGACTGTTATGGGTATTATATAAGCCATTTTTGGTAAACTTAGTTTCATCAGTCCATGTTATTAATTTTGTGAATTTCGCATTTTCTCAAGATTTTGTCAAGAACCATTCGGAAAACTATTCTTAAAATAGGATCTTCATTTCGTACGTGTTGAACTTCGTGATATAAATGGTTGCCATTTATGTTTCGATAAGCTCCTATGAATAGTTCCCGACGAAATCCTAAGAGCGATTTCAGCGTCCTTTAGCGAATTTGTAAAGCACGTTGCAAAGTATCCAAGGACCATTATTTCTGTCAAGATATGATTTTCGTTTTGTAATTTTTCGCCGAAATGATACAGTTTTTTAAAAGTCTGTGTAATATATCTAGGTCTTGGCCGGTCTGAGTGCAAAAGTGGCATACCCTATCGTTCACTCGGTTGCATCCTACATAAACTATTATTAAATTTAAAAAATCTTCATTTGCATGTCCTAATCGTGACGTTTTCAACCGTTGCTTTATTGTGAGCACGGATGTTGTCAACAATAAACACACATTGACACCAATGATAGGCAAAACAAATAAAATAAATGTATGACATTTAATTTTCCACGGCAACATAGACTACCATTGCAGTAATATATTTTTATAAGAACGATATTTGCAAAAATTGAGAATACCACAGTAACGACACATTTTCGACATAGGATCTTGTACACAAAGCGTATATGAATTTTTCCATAGAATTGTAAATTACACTTACTTGAGAGGGGTGGTATTTGAAAAAATAGACTTTTGCTAATTTTGTCGATTCCAAATTTAATTCGAAAATTTAAATACCCTGTATAGTATTTTCAATCTATTGACACAGCTATTAATTAAAGTTAATAGTGCAACTGTCATTTTTTTTTTTTTTAAATCGACTTTCTTGCAAAATGGTAACATAAGTAGTGGTACACAATATTGTTTCAGAATTTCAAGAGGAATCCAAATTTTTGGTGAAATAATAGACATTCCATTTAAAATAATAAAGTTGACATCCACTTTCGGAATAACCGGAAGCAATGTTTTTAAAAATATTGTAAATCTTTGTATAATCGAATATCTACATATGTATGTTGGCAAAATTTGGATATTCTATTCTACATTCTTCTTGAAATACTTTTGCCTTAAGCTCAAAACACCGTACGCTGTGTAAGTGCCTGCACTTACTTTTAGCGCCATCTGAGTTGTTTGGATGAAATTTGTTTGCATAATATAACAACGTATTCTGTTTTGGAGTAGTTGTAGCTACAGTATCCCATTCTTTGAAACTCTTCAACATAGACGATATTACAGACTTTTCTATTTTCCTTAGTTTATACAACCGCAGAGGAAGTACAAATCATTACATGGTATCTTGCTGGAAATTCCTACCAAAGCACGGTCGATCAATTTGCCGTGGAGTACGCGGATCGTCCTATTCCTTCGCATTCGACGATGGAAAGGATCGTCAAAGCGTTTGGGAAATTTGGCTGCGTGGTCGGGAATTGCCGTAAATGCCAACAAATAGACGAACAGCCTCAAATCTCTCTAATGCCTCCCGAGCGGAGTGAGAGAGAAGTGAGGGTTTGTTTGTTGGTTGAAATGGGTGAACCTTGTTCTAGTCAGCGAATTGTAGACGAAATCAGTGTTAGTAGAAGTACTTTGAAACGCAACAAATGCAAAAGTTACAAAGTTCAAAAATGCCAGGAGATTTTTCCCGAGGACAATTTTGCAAGAATGGAGTTTTGTGCGTCCGTGGTGGAAAGGGCTAACGAAGACGAATATTTTATAAAAAATATTCTGTTTTCCGACAAGTCCTCTTTTCCACGTTATGGCAAGCATAATCCCTCAGTCGTGCGACATTGGTCTCGAGAAAATCAACATCTGCTCTGTAATGTAAATACTCAGTACCCCGGAAAACTTAACGTTTGGGCGAGTATCTTGGATGATGACATTATAGGGTCATTTGTTATCGACGGCAATATGAACGGAGTGAAATATTCGGATTTGCTGCGAACGCAAATTCCGCAGTCCGTCAATTTAACCCCGATTTTGATGGAATTTGGTTTATGCAAAACGGTTGTCCCGCGCATAACACCCGATTAGTAATGGAGTTTTTAGAAAACACCTTTCCTAATCGTGTTATTGCCGGGAAGGGTACGATAAAATGGCTACCTCGATCACCCGCCTTCAATCCCTGCGATTTTTTTCTGTGGGGTTATGTCAAATAAAATCTCTACCGTTTTGCAACAGTTGCAAGTAGAACTGTTGAGAATTTTCTCGACAATAACCCCTAGAAATCTCGTGGCCGTGAGGGGGGAGTTTTACGATAGACTCGGCTATTGTTTGGCCACGGAGGGGGGTATTTTCGAACCCTTAATAAAGTAACATTGTTAGAATTTCAATTTATTTTGTATAATTATCGAATTTATTTTTCCTTAGTTTAATTTTATAAGAATCGTTTATTTTCCTGCATAGAATTACTTTTTTGTTCTCGTACATCGCATAGCAGCAACAAAATTAAGCAGTAATTCTGTATTAACATATTTTATCAGAAGGCGAATTATATTACGTGATTGAACGGACGAGCGTGCGTACCGCTGTTCGCTTTATGATATACTGCGATTGGGTACGATCTAGCAGTGAGACTCGAATGCTCGCTCTGTTGCCATTCACAAAGGCACAATCCCGTTCGTAACTGGACCGACATGTTTATCTACGACTTCTCTTCTTATATCTTACGAATACATTTCTGTACTTATGCCTTAATTTACATGATATTAATAATATTGTTTTTGTAGTGTACTTTAATTATAAAGCGTATACCATGTATAATTTATCAAATAGATACTTAATTTTTGCCTGCTACTGTATACTCTACATTACAATACTTTCTCTCTTTTTAGGTGAAATTATTTTGCAAGCATGCCGGTGAATTATATGTTGCCCGTGGTTCCTGCATAGCTGATGAATATCAATCTACGGCATTCGATATTTCGTCTTACCTGGAGGATCCCGACAGCCTGATGCTTTATTACGCTATAATACGTGGTCTGGAGCGTTTTATTAGTGAATTTAATACAAACCCTGGACAGTTCGACGATCAGGTTGAACCAGACGTTTTAAAGCTCAAGGGAATTATTGGTAAACTATTAGCGGAATGGGGGTGTGGGCAAGCGATTAGAGACGAACGCATTCATGAAATTTGTAGATATGGCGGCGCGGAGTTACATTCTGTGTCGGCGATGTTAGGTGGTTGTGCAGCACACGAAATTATAAAATTAATAACTCACCAATATAAACCTCTCGATAATACTTTCATATATGATGCTATCACTACGAATTCTGCTACGTTTGTCTTATGATCGTAATGATTGTTATCGCAATTTTTTTTTTGTTATACACTATTAGAATAGTATTTCTCCGGTTCACTTACCGAACATGTTAATGTTTGTGTGCATGAGTCAAATGAATATTAGCTTTAATGATGATAAAGCGATTATGTACGTTTAGTTATCGACTAATAAAACTATGGGTATACTCTAGACGAGTTTCATTTTTGTATTTACCTTTAGAGACTAATTATTACCATGGAAGCTGGTCCGGCAAATTAAATTCTTTAAATGAATATGTAATAATTACACGGGAGTGAAACGTATAATATTAGGTATCAATTGATACATACATATATGCAGACAAAGCGGATGAAACTTGCGACAGCAGTAATCCGCGTGTGGAATAGAGGCTTGTTGTAGTGCAGAATTGCTTACAAGCTAGTGATAATATTAACTATAAACTGCAAATGGTGGAATAATGGAACGCTAACCACTCAAACGATCACGTTACATTATATGCAACTATCTGTGATATGTGCACGAAGTCGCGGAAATTCTGCCGATTTTATGTATCTGTTATGAGTTATGCTGTTGCAGTTATACTGTAGAAAATCTATATTTGACCGCGAACTGCATTACATCTACGTTTCACACAACAAATACAAAATATTGTTTGATCGTTTTCATTCAATTGCTTTTACACTCGTTGAAAAATATCAACGGAGCATTATTATTAAATTGATATGGACATGTGTCAATGCACTTTATATAGTAAATGGTGTAATTCGCGAGAAAAAGAATGAAAATTGTGTCAAGAGTACACCAGTTATTTAAAAGTAACGTAAGGTAAGTGAAAATTGTTTCAAATGTCGCTAGAACTTCAGACATGTAATTGTAATTTTTCATTGTTTTATTTTTATCTCAGTTGGGCTTGGTTTTATATTACGTACTGCCGAGATTTTAGTATGTATGTTAAAGACGAATGAGTACTGACATGTTCGATCTTACAATTAGAATAATTATCGAAATTTCTTTTCTTCTACATTTCTGGTATACCAGTTGCGTATCTGGTATACCAGTTGCATATCTGTTTTTAATTTTCTCTATTTAATAAACGGTTATGGTGAACATGAAATGAAATGCAATTTTTTGCTTAGATTTCTATAGAAACAAAATACTCAGTGCATACTCTAGAATAAGTCACTTTTTGTTACTATAAAAGCAGGCAATTAAGGTAAAAATATCGACAACATCCAAATTCCATATCTGAAATCATATGAACTGCTAATGACATTTGAAACTGTTAAGTTATGCTAGTTTTAAGCTCTTAAATAACTGGTGCTTTATTTGTGAAAGTTTCCTATTATTTTTTTTTGAATTTTTAATCCCCTTGTAGTTCTAAAAACTGTTTATAATGATTTTTTCTATAAAAATGGAAAAGACATGGTTTATAAGTATGGTTAGGTCCATTCGCGACACACTCTATATTTGAAAGGCCGCCCGGAGCTTTCTCTTCTGCCTTTCTTGTTGCTTCACAGTTATTGTCGCAAGGTATCATCATTATATTGAAAAAAAATCACTAATCAGCATATAAACTCTGTGAATTATAAAGTTCCGCTTAAATCTGAATTCTTCGGTTAATTGTACTCTTTTGTTGAATCTCTCTGGCCCGCACTTTGTTTCAGCTTACGCAAAACACCTTATACTAACGAGAACAAATTGAAAATATAAGTATCTTAAAACACAAACTATATTTATACTTTCAAATTAAATTACAGAATATTGAAAAAAAAAATCAAAACAGAACACATTTTAGTAAAGGTTTACAGAGCTGTAGTTTGATTTGATTACCTGTTCCAAGACATGTACCTTATAGGAAATGCAATGGTAGTCCGCTAGCACTTTGACAGATTGCAGCAAGTTTTTGCAAACCTTAAGAATTACAGGTGGGCTAGAAAAAGAACAAAAAGAGATACCAATTATTTAAGTATATAAAAATAATTCATTGCCTGTGAGAAAGAAAATTTTATTGAAAGTAATACATATGAGATTTTAAACAAGTAAAAACATTAATATTTTACAATAAACGGAAATTCTAGTATCCAAGTAAATTGGAAAAAGTAAAAACGAACTAGTAAAGCGAAAGAAACAAAAAGAAAAATAGTTCCAGAGCAACGAAGAAACGTAAACCATTTTGCAGTAAACGAAAAATAGAAGATTGTATTACAAATTGCATGCGGACAAACAACTTATTAACAACTAACTACTAAAATAATTAAAATAAACAGATATTTTAATACCTAAATACATTCTAAGAAATAAGAAAGAAATATTAAATCCTCAACAAATAACAACAGATAAATAAAACGCGAAAAGTACACTTCGAGTGAATATTGCATCCAGACAACACAACCATCTATTGCGTATAATGCCCGTATTTTACTTGTCAAGCGATACCGAAAGTGCGAGTTCCACCTTCGCGTTTTTGTAAACGATACGCCTCTGTTTTAGCGTGTGCTTAAAACGATTCACACGCGATATTTAAGTAAGTCAAGTTGTTATACCCTAATTTGCAAATTTTGTAAATTTATATTTAAAATACTTTAAATATTTCATTTCGCGCCAATTCCTATATTTCAACGTATTACGAAACTGAACACCTGCGAAGGATGACTTCATCGCGTCTATAATGCGTAGTATTCGTGTATGTTTTAGCTAAACCCATTCCCCTAATTTGTCCTAAGATTTGATCTTTATTATTTAATAAAACCATTAATTTTCATCCTTTCAAAATTCTACAGCGCTAATAATCTTTATTTGAAACCCATGATAACAACAAATTTGAGTTATATTCTTAAGCTAATGGGATATTTAGTAATTAACTGTTTAGGAACCAATCATTCCCGTTTCTTTCAATTCTTTAAGCCCCGTAGCTTCTTTGTTTATCAAAGAACATAAATGAAACTTTGTCAACAGATACTATAAATTCCGCTTTACATTTTGGTATCAGTTAAATTAGATTTCATCCGTAGCTAATTGTAGTTATTAGCAATTACCCAGTTCAATAAACATACGAATAAGTCGCTAAACACCGATCTCGCATACGTCATCATATATTTGCTTCCGCATTGGTCCATTCGCATTTCGCGATCCCATTGGATTCTCGTAAAATATATAAATAGAGGCATTTTCCTAGCATAGGAATATTCTCGTGCCAGCTTTTCTACTGATAGGTCGTATTTTTCACAGCCCGTCGGCTGTACATACTATAATTACCCATACCACATATATGTAGGCAAGTTTTATACTGTGTCTATAAATTCTATCATACGACTAAATAATACAAAACAACAAGAGGTTATTCATCTTTTTATATCTCGCTGTACGCGGCGTTGCCGTCTTTTTGAGGCTGGCCAAATCGTTTCTAGGAATTTTCTCTTTTTCCTTGTTCCATCTATCGAGCCTTGTGCTCCAACACACCACCTATATAAGATAAGACAATAATTTTAACTCAAAATTTATTTTTCGACAACAGTGTTTTTTTACACTATATATTTTACAAATTATTACTTAGGTTGACTATTTGGCATCAATTCGTTCGGTAGATAAGCATAAATCATACTGGCACGAGAATAGCGGTTGAAAGAGAGAGAGGATGTTTCCGTCCTTGTTGCGAGTCGGTCGGTCGGTCGTTCGGCGGCGTGAGTAGGTGTGAGACGGGAATAAGTGCCCGCTCTTTGCACTCCACGCCGTCTTAGTGCATCGAAGCGCGCTAGTTGCGACAAATTTTTTGCCCGCATTTTTGAAGGAGGTTTTTATCCAAAAGAATATAGGCTTTTGTACACTACAGATTTTTATTTATGGATTTTTATAAACGATCGACATGAAGGAAACACTTACACAGTTACATTTTAGGCATTTTATTTTATTTACATTTAAAAATTCCTCACGGATTTTTAAACAATTTTAAGCATTTTTCCCTATTGAACACGACATTAATTAATAAGTCTCAGAACCGGACGTCGGTGTCACACATACAGGGTCACCGAAAATAATTAATTGACTAATTAAAAAGATAAAAATAAATAAATAAAAAAGATATTAGCACAAAAGATTATTGAAAGAGAATAAAAAAGATTAAAAAATTACAAAGAATAACATATTAAAAGATTAAAAAGAATAAAAAAGAAAACAGAACAAAAGAAACTGAAACAGTTCACTAAAACCCTTACCACAACTGAACTGTTTCAGTGTTCCAGTGCCACAGTTTTAGAGTATCCGTTTAGAACAAAAGAAAGATTAAAAGAATTAAAAAATATTAAAAAGAGTAAAAAAAGATAATTAGAATAAAAGATTAAAAGAATTAAAAAGAACAAAGATTAAAAAGATTTAAAATTAAAAGATAAAACGTGACCCAAAGCAACATATTAGAAGGAGAATTAACTGAGATTACTGCGACCTCGATATACGTTTTTAATTTGTTTTTCCCGAGAATTTATTCATTTCTCAGGAAACGTGTGATTTGTTTGTGTGAATTCTTTTTGTGACCTTGTCTTAATAAAGACTCAACCTAAGTGAGATATTATTCTTCACGGCCTTAGGGCTTTTATGAGAAGGATTTATTGTAAAAATTTGAACCGGTCGTTTAAAAGTAAATTATATACGCGCATATTGGTAGTTGACATACTGTTGTCCCTGCTGCGTTCCTTGGCCCGATTTTGTTCCCTTTTGAATGAGACCGGGAGTGGGCTTTTTACACCTACGTCCCGGTCCAACGCCTGTGTGGCGCTTTTCCTGGTCGCCGGGGGCCTTGAGTTGGGGCTTTACTGGCGTTCCTGAGCGCATACAAAATGATTAGAACGCCGCCTAGGCGTGAGGTTCCCTGTCCCGACACACTGATCCCTGCTAGAAATTTCGGAGAAGATATAAAACAAATTGACTTGTCCGATGGCGTTTGGCCGGGTGATGCGCATACTCCGGTCCCTTCTCTGGGACCAAGCTTCGAGGAGATGAACGACGATCAATTAATGCAATTGATAAACAGACTACAAAATATCATCCGGTGCAGGGGCGGATCGTCCCGTGCTGGTCGGGGTTCGCTCTCTGCGGAGGACCGAGCTTGTTCTTTGGGGGATGCACAGTTTTCGCCTGTTGTGACGGATATTACCACTTCTTTTGTGTCGCCGAACTCGCTGGTCTATGCCAACTGGAGAGATCCGGATCCCAGTCCCAAATATGGCAAGGTTTCACAGCTTTTATTTTCAAAAAAGCGATTGGCCATCTCACCGCTGAGGGATTCGGACGCGGGTACTACTGCGGCGCTGGTGCATCCTCCTCCTGGCGCCAGGGACCAGGATAAGCAATATCAAGCCGACCGCGAGTCGGGAAGGCGCGTTGTGATCGGAGTGGACCTAGATAGAATAGACCCCGTGCCGAGTCAAGTCAGTGTGGGGGGTGGTGCCGTCCCCTCTGGGGAATTTGACCAATCGAGCAATTAAGAAACTTATCGCGGCCATTTTGTGTTGTCCACAGTGGTTGGAATCTATTATGTATCTATTGGTGTTGTTTTCCTTTATATAAATGTTTATTTCCAATTTATTGTTTACCTTATTTACAAAGTCTGGCGAGTTTTCTACTTCTAGACTGTCTACTTCAATGGTAAATTTATGCATTTATTTACTACCTATTTGGACAATTTGTATGTAGGCGAGCCTATACCCGATACTATTGGTCTGATAAGTTCTCCCGGTTTGCTAATTTGTTGGTAGGCAGTACATTTTTAGAACAGTCGGATTTGAGATTGACACTTTTTTACTTAAGGTTCGCGTTGATAAGTTTGGGCAATTTTTAAGGACCTCTTTCGTTTCTCTAATCATAGAGAGTGAAGGAACAAGACATGTTAGCATAAAAGATTTTTCTCACATCATTCGATTGTACGGTTGACGGGAATCCACAAAGTGGAGTAGTATAGCAGTGTCTGCTATACTACTCCACAGTCCATGCTATCATTATTGATACACTCAATAGTAATTTACACAATTTACTCACTTCACAATTATTAACAACTTATTCCTTTAGACAGTGCCGAGTAAAGAGATAGGAATAACGGTTTTAAGTATACACCCCTTGGGGTCGTCCCTTCCTCTCGCGCATTAATAAAATTAAAATTATCCTGGTTTTTCCAACTTGTAATATTCATTGCTTATCGTTAAGCTCTTTTAAACACAATATTCAGTATTAGTAAGTTCTAAGTATCGATCGGTACTTGGCTTGATGATGATGATCCACGCGTCTTCGAAAAGGCCTTTCCGAGTTAATTAATAATTTGTGTGGTGCAGAATGTGCCGTGAATATTATGTTTACCATACTACCCCATAGTCCTTGCTATCATTACTCTTTTAAACATTTTATTGCTTGCAATTATTTGGCATTTCCTAATAAATTTTGTGTAATGCATTTTTTCAATCCAGTTTGTTTATTTTGTCCCATTGATCCAGACTTTATTGCATTTTACGCAACTCGATTAAATTTACTTAGTTGCCATATATAGACTTACATGCATGATGCGATAGTTTCGATAAGATTGCATTGTATGTATTTTCTTCTATACCACAGATTATGATAGATACTTGACATATTTTCACGTATTCTTTCATAATTCATTGTCGTAAAAATAAGAATACACGTATAAATTAGTTTTATTGTACTCATAAATGTACAGGGTGAGTCAACGATAGAGTAAAGTAAGTTTATGATTTATCGGTAAAATTTGCGATAAAACTATATATCGTATGATATGGTTAGTAAGTCAGCACATTTTAAAAATATATAAAAGTATACAGGGTGCAATAAAAAAGTAGAGCAACCAAAAGTTGTATTTTTTTAAACGGGACATCCTACATATGAATTAATTTTTTAATTCTATGCCTAATTCTAAAACTTTTTTGTTATGTATTAGTTATGCCAAAACCTTGCAGTTTTCGAGATATTCAGCTTTAAAGTTAAAAACTCACATTTTGCAGCATTTATTTAATTGAAAATTTTACCGTCGTTTCTGAAGAAAGAAAAACGTTTATATTTGGTAAGTGGAAAGACAAATGTTAAGTTAATAGGTACTCTATAAAACATTTGAGGTATCGGCTACAGGATGTTGAATATAGTTGTAAAAACATGAAAGAAATTAAATTTAAAAAAATAACTTTTTTCAAATGGTACACCCTGTATATTTTTATTTTTTCTTATAACGGACTACATAAGAACCCTCTAATTTTTATTGAATAAGTCCTATACCTATCTTCAATTTTTTTTGAGATATATTTTTTTTAATTTTCTTGTATTGAGCAAATAAAATATATTGTAAAAAACAATCAAAATGTATTAGAAAGCAATTTTCCTACTATCTAGGACAAAAAAAAAAATAAGGCAAAAAACATACTAGGTATATATCTAATATATTGAACAAAGGAAACTTAATGGTTAAAATAATTAATTTTTTCTTAATAAATGTTCAAATAAATGACCTTGTTGAACGCACGTATTTATTCTTTTCCTTATGTCGTCTTTGACTCTTGACAACATTAGTGGTATTACGCTCCGGTCTCTCTTATTCTATTCTGCGTGTCTTCTCTTGTGGTAGTTTGATTAACATACACCCGGTCTTTTATATAACCCCATAAAAAAAATCTAATGGGGTAATATCGCAAGATCTTGGTGGCCATTCAATATAACCCCCACGCCCAATCCATTTTTGTGGAAATTGGTGATTCAAAAATTCTCGAACCTCACGGTGGTAGTGCTGTTGCAGCCACATATTTTCCTGCTGATTTACATCAAGTGAAGTAATGGGGGTAATTCTTCACTTAAAAAGTTTAGATAACTAAGGCCAGTTAAGGCCTGATAAAAAAATATGGACCAATTATTTTGTTGTGGTGAATACCACACCAAACATTCACACACCAATGGTTTTGATTTTGTACCTCCCGAACCCAAAATGAGTTTTCTGTAGCATAATAATGCATATTGTGGCGATTCACGACACCATTACTTTTAAACGAAGCTTCATCGGAAAACGTTATGTTATATAAGAAGTTTTCATTTAACTGTAACTGTTCAATTATTACATGGCAAAATTGCACTCGTCTTTCAAAATCTTGCCCTCGTAATTCTTGATGAAGTTCGATGTGATACGGATGATGTTTATATTTTCTTGTTGTCCGATTCGCAGTTGATTGTGAGGTATCACATAATGTTGCTAACTCTCTACTACTTACTTGAGAATTTTCCAGAGTATTCATTAAAATTTAAAGTCCTTATTTTCATTAGTAACTTTTCTATTAACGACTTTACATTTAGGATAATCAACACTACCGGTAGAATCAAATCCTTCTTTTAGATTATGAAAACTGTGCGAACTAGGGTCCGGCGTTCAGGAAACTTCATTTTATAAATTCTTTGTGCAAGAATACAGTTTTTGTCAGCCTCACCTAATATATAAATCATATCAATTAATTAATTTTTTGGTTAATCCATTTCAAACGCAATAATTCACAAAAGTTGAGCGAAATAATAAAATATTATATTACTATCACAACACTGCGCTTTTCTATATTGACATTTCATGGATTTTTAATCTGACTATTGTTTTCCATGCCAATTCGATTGAAGCAATAATAAACTAGAATGCAATACAAAAAAATTTAAAAAAAATACCTCAAAAAGAATTGAAGATAGGTATAGGACATATTCAACAAAAATTAGAGGGTTCTTAGTCCTTTATAAAGTAAAATAAAATATATAAGGTGTGCCATTTGAAAAAAGTGATTTTTTAAATTTAACTTTTTTCATGTTTGGACAATTATATTCAAGATCCTGTAGCCGATACCTTAAATGTTTTATAGAGTACTTATTAACTTATTTGTCTTTCCACTTACCAAATATAAACGTTTTTCTTACAGAAACGACGGTAACATTTTCAATTAAATAGATGCTTGAAAATGTGAGTTTTTACCTTTAAAGCGGAATATCACGAAAACTGCAAGGTTTCAACATAACAAAAAAGATTTAGAAGTAGGCGTAGAATTAAAAAATTAACTTATATATAGGTGTCCTGTTAAAAAAAGTAACACTCTGTATACTTTTATATATTTTTAAAATGTGCGGACATACTAACCATATCATACGATATATACAGTTTTATCGCAAATTTTACCGATAAATCATAAACTTACTTTACTCTATCGTTGACTCACCCTGTACAAACCCTGTGGAGTTCGTGCCAAAAAAAAATTGTATTTATTTCATGTGTCGTTATAAATAAGAATTTTTGCGATAGTTTATAGATATAGAAAAAAAGAATTATTATCTACTATAATCAGCGTACTAAATCTGACAATTACCGTAACCTCTTTTAATGCTAAGTGACTTTTTAGCACCTTTATGTCTACTTTGATATGGTTTCAAACTTATCTATGATATGTAAAGCAGAATGTAAATCGCTTATCAAAAGGTTCTAATACATATATAAGGTACAAGTTTGTTTAGGTTGTTAATACAAGTGCATTAAAATGAATGCGTTAATATTGGTTGTTCTAGTTTGGGTAGTAGAGCACAGCACCGGTAGAGTAATATCGCATTTGGGCGCAAGACTAACCGAAAATGAAATTTACTACGTCGAAAATGATATTTTTTCCGATATTGATGACATAGACTGGAGTAACGTGGACGCTGCACGAATCATGATTATTTTTCCAGGTAAAACGTATTGCGGTCTACTTATCGATTTTTTATTTCATTTATAATAAACAACTATTAAGTAATTTTAAATTATGAACCGTATTATGAAATGTGTAATTATCTTTAGATTATTTTTTCACTAAACGCAAAATGTAACTGGATATGATTAAATCTCGTGTAAGACAAAAAGTATTAAGTAAAATTGTCTGCGCGCTATTTTATATTTATGTGCGAATGACGTAACTCAATTTTGGTAATGTAAGAAAAATTCAACTTGTTTCTATTTTTTCTTATAGACTATAAGTATACTGAAAAAAAATTTGCAACCCTCTTGCCTATATCTATGCGAGTTATGTGCGACTTCACCGTAGGCGGTACAGGGAGATCTATTAGCACTCCGTTGATGTTCGATTCGATTTCAAGCTCGTAACGAACTTCGTAAAAAATTATCACTGCCGCGAACAGTATAATACCGCCAAGATTTTTAAATGTACGACAGGAATTTTACTATCGACTAGGCTACTGTCAACAAACAAAACGAAGACATTTTTGAACATTTAATTTAATTTGTATCAATAAATCATTCCTTAGAAATTATAGCTTTGTGTATAAAGCAAATTCTTCTTTGTTTATTTTTTATATATATTTATTGGTTGTTTAGAATAACAGTTCAAGTTACTGTTTTTATTGGATGAACGATACAGTTCGGTTTAAATTTAATTCTTTTATTTTAGAATCTGGTTTTTATTTGAAATATTTAGTTTCCTAATCGGGTACTCTAAATCTGTGGCACTAGAACACTGAAACAGTTCACTAAAACCCTCACCACAATACTGAACTCGTACTGGACGCACGTTTCGATAGCCAAGCAGTAAAACTGAATTCAGTATGAGTTCCGTATTGTGGTAAGGGTTTTAGTGAACTGTTTCATTTAGTTTCCTATTTTAGACGGTAAGATTTGAGCAGTAACAAACGGCTTTTTACTATCCCACTGAGTTTTTACTTCAAACATTAAAATTTTTTATTTTAGGCAGTAGGATTCTCTAGCAGAATACAGTTGTTTATTTTATGATTCTATAATACATCACGTTCAGTTTGTAGGTCGCTGATATCTTAAAGTTAATTCCTTTGATCTAGAAGTAGAATAAAGCATAGCGATATATCCGGTGTCACTGACTCGTTGCGATTGACATATCAATGCCGATCACAGTTGAACTGACAGACTAACGAATATGGAGGGAGAAAGGTCGCAGTTACGATCTGACAAATGTGTACGCTTAATATACTGCGTTAGGTTCCGAAAATATTTGGTTTCCATCCGTGCATATTCTAAAACGTGTGAACCAATGACGCAACTCACATAAACTCCTTCGGTGGCCGAGTGCACACTATAATTATTATAAGCAAGACTCGGAACAGTCAATGTATGTGCTTTATGTAACAGAAAGCACTTTTTAATATGTATAATTCCTATAACTGCCGGACGGAAGTGACCCGAACGCTGTAGTTGAATGTTGCACTGCGAGACTGTCACGCGCAGAATTTTTTTATCTTAACGTGAGAGAGTTATTAAAGAAATAATTATTCAAACTAATGAATGACTGAATTAGAGTTTTTATTAATTTCTAAAAGGTATTGTTAATTTTTGTATTTATAAAGCTATTTATTTCGAATGAAATGAATGTTTATTGAACCTGGAAATCGTTTAGTGCTAACATTAATTTTTTTACTCTTTCGGGTACGACGGATTAAATAAAAAAGCAAATGCCCATATAAATATTGTATGTACCCGATCGAATCGTCTATTTCCGCACGGTATGTGCGGTTTTATAACTTTCTGAGAACTGGTAGATTAGCTTGCTTATCTTCGCATTTACTTGACACTTGAACTCAATTCAATACAATGCATTCATCAGTGACACATTGTACTTTCTTTTGATCAATGTATTTTGTCGATTACAAAACAAAGGCAGTAATAGCAAAAATTTTCATCTAGAGAGCATTGCAATTGATGTTCATATGAATATAATATAAAGGTCAGTAATGTCCATCTCAGATGTCAGGACTCTCGCAGGCATGCCTCATATGGTTACGTTTGGTACGAGTGAGAGGCGTACGGGAGTCCTGACATCTGAGGTGGACATTACTGACATACCTTTATATTGTATTCATATGAACATCAATTGCAATGCTCTTTTGATGAAAATTTTTGCTATTACTGCCTTTATTTTATTTTTAGCACACCTATGCGATTCTATAAGGAACGCGTGAGTGTATAAAATGCTGCGTGCTTTACTAATAATGAACTAATAAGAAGAAAACTAACACACTACACAAAATCATTCTGGTATGTGCGTTTTTGTTCCTACAAATATCCAGTTACAATTTTACGTGTGATACATTCGCTTAACCAAATTTTTCAAAATCCCAAACTGAAGAATTGTGGTTAATCGAAATGTTTAGTTTTCTGTCTGTCAAAAAAAGTAAAAATGCTGGTCTTCTGTCTTTAGGAACTAATTGGTGTGGCACTGGGAATATATCAGCGAATAATGACGATTTAGGCATATTTGAAGACACAGATAAATGTTGCAGAGAACATGACTATTGTGATGACGTTATAGCTGCCCACGAAACAAAATATAACTTAACGAATCCTTCATTTTATAGTAGGTTGGTATAGACATTATTTTCCATTTATTTACATTCATTCGCTTGTTAGAAAAAAAGTATAGGATAGGAAAATACATACATCAAAAATTATCAACTTTTACGTAATGTACATTTGGCTAAATCAATTGCAATTGTGAGCATGAATCAGGAACATGAACAATATTGTCACCTAATACGATCTGAACATACAGTCTTGAAAGTTGTGTTTTCAAGTTCTTGTTACATACTTTGCTTGGTTTTGTGATGTTATAAACGTTGTTCGTGATATGCTCCATGGAATTGTCTGTAAACTATCGACTCAATTCAGATCTGGAAATACCGATAATATTAACTTACATTTCTGTATTTCACGAAAAAAAAAATCATTTTTCTCGATAAGAAAAACTTATGAAAACGCTAGATTTATCAAACCTTCTGAATTTGAGATGAGCCAAATGTTCTTTGTACCTAATTTTGATTGATCTTCTGTATATTGGGCAGACAAAAAGATCAATCAAAATTAGGTACAAAGAACATTTGGCTCATCTCAAATTCAGAAGGTTTGATAAATCTATCGTTGCCCTGAATATATACAAATGCTTGAAAATAACCATAATGTTGATAATATAAAGTCAATTAAAAACGTAAAGAGTATTATTCAATTAAATGTTATGAAGGCATGGAAATTTACAAAAACAAAAAACACTTAATGAATTAAGATTTAGGACCACTAAATTCCAACCTTTATCCTTTGTTACGTCATGTTTAGTTAATTACAGCTGTAATTGTAACCATGTGCAATGAACCGATTCATTGAAAAACAAGGGTTTTAATAACTCACGTCGTCCTCACCATTTACATTTTAATTTAGGGATTATTTATTATTTATCTTTAGATTTGCATTTTGGCTTAATTATAGTCCCGTACAATGAAGTGGCTCATCAAGAAATAGAAAAGAAATAATTAAGATATAATTAAGGATTACTATGCTTATTTTAAATTACATATTGCATAATTTATTTGCCGATAGCTTGGCTATAGAAATGTGTGTCCACTACGAGTTAAGTGGATAGGGGTTTTAGTGAACTGTTTCATTATATAAACACTACACAAGCAGATTACTTAATGTACTTAATTCACGTACAAGTTACATGTTTTCTTTCTTTCTTCAATAATACTCACATGGAGAACACTGGCATTAAACCATTTATATTTTAAGAAAGAAGAAATACTACCGGAGCGGCAATATTAATTGAAAACGAACTCTTTTCAACAAAGGATGTCTAAACATAATTTCAGTTATCTCCATACAACATCCATCTTTCACCGTATACAAAAATCTAACAGAGAAGCTAAATTTTCTCAAATGAAATGCGAAATAACTCCGGTATTTGGATAGGTTGTGTAAGCAACAAAACTTAACCAAAAACTTCAACGCGTTTTCTTTACTACTAATCTCTCCACGACTGATTGTACACGTGAAATATTAAACATGCACAATATTAATCGTGGATGGCCTGAGAAGTAAAGTAATTCTACGTCACGAAAGCCATTTACATTAATTGATGCGTGGGAGAGGAATGCATTACGAAAATGTGATTCACATTCATGGTGCACCAAGTACAGCAAGTAAGTAGTATTAGCAATGGGACGTCGCCTTCGAATTTGTTACTAGACTGCCACAGATCTATCCTTAGTCTCTGAAAAAAATAATATCGACGTTATATGGTTGAAGGGCCACAATAGACATCCTGGCAATGAAGAAGCGGACAGGCTGGCCAGGACGGGTTCGGGGGTGACAGTACGCAGCGCAGAACCCTTCATTCGACCGTCTGTGTTTTATGAACGGATCAGGATTACCACTCATGAAAAGCCGAAGTCACTTTGACATATCCGAACAAGCGGAAAGTATTAAGATACCTGAGACTGTCCGAACAGATCTTCACATGGCTGTTGCGATTCTGACAGGACATTGCCGGTTAGAGGCACTTCTACAAGATGGCGCTGACGTCAATTACGAGGACTATGGAGTGACGAGCGGCTACGCTTTGCCACCATTAAAACGATTCCTCTGGACAACATCTTTACCTAAGCAAAGGCATTGGGTTAGTTGATGGCTCAAAGGGCTCTCCGGCATTGAGAAGATGCATAATGGGTCTATTGTGACCTAGATGCTGAGATCAATCTTACCGTCTCGTTGTCCATAACCATGATAACCCAATCGCCAGTGATCAAAATAAAAAAGATAATTCAGTAAATGCAAGAGAGTGTCCGTCTTGACGTCAACAATGCACTTCTAAAAGTCATTTCGCAATTTTTTTTATTATTTCTAAATTATTATTTAGAATCTCAAGAGAAAAAAATCAGACGTGAGAACCTGCGAGTGCTTCAAAACAGACGGTTATTAAGTGGAGGACATGATCAAAAGTGACGAGTAAAAACAATTGCAATGTAAATACGAGGCGTGTTTTTGAAGTAATTACTGTTTTGAAATTCTGCCACCGTGGGCGCTGCGGCGGCTTTCTACGCATGCGCGCTGTGTACCTACATCTGTTGATAAGCCACAAACGCCATTACAAAAAGATTCGACCGTTCGTTTGTCACTATTTAAAATGTCTCCGCCGATCGAGAATCCCGCCGACTGTGAAACACACGCTATGATTCGTTTTCTTAGAGTTAAAGGCATTAAATCGGCCGACATTCATCGTCAGATCTGTGAAGTGGATGGAGAAATCATTATGAGTGATGGAATGGTACGGAAATGGGTGAGAGCTTTTAAAGATGGCCGCACGAATGTCCATGAGGAGGAACGAAGTGGGCGACCTTCTGTCATTACTGGAGATTTGGTTGAGAAAGTTGACGAAAAAGTGAAAGAGAACAGACGCTTTACGATTTCGTCGTTATCTGATGAGTTTCCTCAAGTTTCCAGAAGTGTTCTCTATTAAGTTGTGACCAGTGGTTGTTAAATCAGGCGTCAGACTTCTATGACGATGGGATTGTAAAGTTGATTGTACGATACGATAAATACCTCAATATTGGTGGAAATTATGTAGAAAAGTAGAATAAGGTACAGGCTTTCATGTAAAAATAAAATTGTTAAGAAAAGTTTGTTTTTGTTTTATTTGAAAACGGTACTTACTTAAAAAACACTCCTCGTACAAAAAAATATTGTTATACTGAAACCACAGAAGCATAGAGAATTAAATTGAAGGAATTGAAGGAGAATTAAAAATAGAAGTTTAAAGTACTCCAAGATTATATTTAAATTGATGTTTAATGCTTTTGTCGAATAATGAGGTTTATTTAAGAACCTATTATCGTACCACTGGTAGCATGAGGCACGAACCCTTTGAAAACTAATAACAAGGATAAAATAATTTGGTTTTGAAGGTGTGTACCTGATATTCTATTTTCAGCGAAGATTCTGCGAATAAACGACACTATATAAATAATAAAATAAATCACCTTTTAAAATATAAAGGAAATAAGTATTTCCTTCGAAAGATCACTCTACTTTGAGAACTTAAAATTAGCATTAATTGAACCATTAATTATAGCTATTAATTGCATCGGGAACAGCATTTACAAAAATGTGTACATAATCGCGGTTATTCTATTAAATAGTTTGCGCAATGAAACGTGGGGCAAATGTTTTCCCCATGCTAACTTTTAAACGAGAGAAGCTAGCGTTTTTAGAAACAACAGGTCAATTTCTATTTCTTGTGACAATTTTTTCGCGTTACGAACAGTTCAATTACATTTCTGGTGTCACCGGAAGCGACGTTAACTTTGTAACATGTAAAATTGGCTAGAAAAGAGCGCCAAATTATCTCCCGCGACGCTAAATGGATCCAATTAGCTCGTTGCTATGCAACGTAATCGTAACAATTGCCAAACTGTCAAATTTCAAATCTAAAAGCAGGATACTTAACTCGTACCGGACGCACGTTTCGGTAGCCAAGCTATCATCATCAGCAGTAAAACTGAATTGAATTGGAATTCAGTTTTACTGCTGATGATGATAGCTTGGCTATCGAAATGTGCGTCCAGTACGAGTTAAGTATTGTGGTAAGGGCTTTAGTGAACTGTTTCAGTGTTCCAGTGCCACAGATTTAGAGTACCCGATTACTAAAAGCATAAATCATTCTTGTTATTTATTATTATATCCTATTTTTTTCGTTCTTTGTTCGTATTATTTTCTCTTATTTTACTTAGGTTTTTGTTAAAAGTTATTTCTTTACTTTAGCGAACTTTATTGCAATTAATTAATTATGGCAGGTTCGTTTAAATTTGTCAGTTCTTCATAGACAATATGTTTATTTTTCAGTTTTTACGTTGCTAATTTTACAATAGCTTCCGCATGGACCATGTAAGATAAACTTCAAGTAATTCTAATATTCGGCGAATTTGACAAAAAATAACCACGAAATGGAACATAATGAACACTCCCCTTGTACGGAAATATATGAACTTTGCGCTAAGTAAGGCAGCATAGATAGGATAAAATCTACAGAACTAACAGCTATGAGTGATGATAGACTTTAAATCACTGGACAATTTGCTGTGCACCTATGGCAAATGAAGTGATAGTTGTTTTCAGATATATCGAATATTAATGTTGACCTAGCAATTTGCATGGTTCGAGTCAAAGCCATCCTAAAAGTAACAACATAGAAACCCTGCAAAACAAACATATTGTGTCATAACTAATTAATTTGAACAAAGTTCGGTAAAGTGAAGACAAAAACGATTAATAAAAATTAGGAAAAATAAAGACACAAAAACGAAAACATGAAGAAAAGCAGCACATAATAGCAATAAATAACATGGATTTCACTGTATATTTCGCTAGCAACAGTCATTCGAATTGAGAGCGGCAATGTTCTCATACAAGTTTGGCTTTAGTATAGGCTCCAGAATGACTTTATTTACAGCAGGTATTACAATTAAGGCTCGTTTAGACGATGCGTCTTTTCATGCGTCTAATTGTATGCAGCTCGGCGCATTGTAATGCATACAACCACGCATGCCCCAAAAGTGTGCGCATAACAAGGCGCATGCGAGGCACACGTTCCCATCCTAGTCAGGTATCTCCGTGCAAAACGTGGTGCAACCTTTGGTTTATCTATTTTTATTTGTATTCTGTTGCGTTATAAAAACATGAATTGGTGTGCGGAGACTTTAGAATTTATAGAGGATTATCGAAGTTATCCGGTACTATGGCAATCGTTACATAAAAATTATAAAAATAGGCAATTAAGACGAGGCGCTATTCAGGAATTGGGGACTAAATATGGTATGGATTCAAAAACTGTACTAAATAATATAAAGAGTCTAAGATCGTATTTTTACTCAGAGCACAGTAAAATAGTAAAGAAAAAAGGCGGTTCATCATCTGATGAAATTTATAAATTGAGCTGGTTTGGTTATAAATATTTGCTGTTCGTGCTTGAAGGAGACGAAGAGAGAAGTGGAAAAGAAACAACAAATACTGTAGTAAGTAAAAACATTTAACATTATTGCAATATACAAATTTCAAAACTATAACTAAGTATTTATCTTGCCAGCTAATACGTCCTTCATTATACATAAAATAATTACAGAAATTATCTCTAACTTGTTTGGCATCGTTAGCAGATTTTCTTGGTATATTTTGTAAATTTATCAATCCGTTGTTTTCATTTTCTCTCCGCCTACTTTCAGGGCAAGTAATGATGTATTAAAAAGAATGTTTTTCCATTTTATTTTTATTTGTTCTTGTTTTCTAAGTATGTATGTACATGTGTAGTCTTCCATCTACTTATTATATCTAACTGTATACTAATCGAATTAAACTTTCCTTCACTACGTTTTACCTTTTCCTTAGGTAAGCGTCTTCGATTGTTGATGCTAAAGTTCAATATGCGGACATTACTCTCTAATGCATTGACATCGTAGAGCAGTGTCAGCATTTGTTAAATCATTCACCTTGTTTACTACGATTACATTACACCTTCCGGGCAATGAAGAAAAATTTAAAGGTTATTACGTTTAAATTTTTATTAACTAGTAGATACTAATTTTCTATTATCTAAATATCTTTAACATACTCTTACAAAGAATTTTCTAATCTAAGGCGATGTAACAACTTATTGCTTAGTTTACATTTTGTTTTTTCTTATTCTATATATCTTTTAACTCTATTCTTGTGCACTTCAACTAGTTTATTGTTTATTTTTAACGTTACATTTGGTGTGTCTTCGCGAATCACTTTATATGGTCCTTTAAATAATGCTTCAAGTTTATTATTCACATCACTTCTTAATAATACCTTATCATTATATTTGTAACTAACACTAGAGCAATTTGTGTCTAGTTTGTCTTTTCGTTTTAACTTTGATTCTATCAATTGTTTTTTTGCATCGTTCCATGCAGATTGCAGTCTAAACTTTAATTCGTTGGGATAATTTTCAAAGTTATATATTGGGTCAGTATTAGATAATATGTTATTTGGCAAATTACAAATCTTTCCAAAGACTAATTCGTAAGGGGTGTACCGTGTTTCCGTATGTACAGTGTTATTAAAACAAAAACACCAATATGGTACCCACGTGTTCCATGTATATGGAAATTTGGCTGTTTGCGTTCGTAAATACGCTCCTAAATTTTTGTGTGTGTTTTCTAGTGCCCCTAAAGTTTGGTGATGATAAGCCGTACTAGATAGTTGATTAATGCCTAAAAGTTTAGATGTTTCCTTAAATACTTTTGCTAGAAACTCCGTACCCTGGTCCGTAACTATTTGTTTTGGGATCCCGAATTTCAAAATGAAGTTGTTAACAAACAATTTAGCTACGGTCATGGCTTCTTTGTCCCTAGCAGGATATGCTTCGACGAATTTGCTAAGCTCGCATTGAATAGTTAAGATATATCTGTTATCATCATCATCTTGGTTTAGAGGTCCAACTAAATCCAAATAAATCTTTTCAAATGCTGTAGACGCTGTCGTTGTGACTGATAATGGTTCTTTGTTTAATTTTGAGTGTTTATACCGTTGACAATCATCGCATTTGTTTACAAATTTAGAAATGTCGTCTTTTAAATTTTCCCAGAAATAGTATCGTTTAATAGTCGCGTACATGCGATTAATGCCAGCATGACCTCCCGTTGGAAGTATATGGAAATCGTTTAGGATCAATTGACGAGTTTGTGCGCACTCAATTTGTTTTCTCTTATGTACAATACAAATCTTTATATTATAGTCTCGAAGCATGCAAAGCTCTTTAGACAAATGGGTAATTAAACTGTTACTGTCATTACATTTAAATATGCAAAATTGCGGAATTCCGTATTCGTAACTAATATCGCGTAAGTGCCTCAGCATTGCGTCTAGGGCAACTGCCGATCGACCACTTCGCTTAATAAACATTATTTGACGCCTTTTATCATATGCTATATTACCCTTTTTAATTACATTTCGATTGAGATTTGCTTTTATGTAACTATTACTGACTTCTCGCAGTTCCACAGAACCAACAGGCCGTTTCAGCAATTCAACAATTCCGGGGTGGCCAGTCCTTTCCTTGTCTTTATTGCTAAAACTTTCTTTCGATTCGGAACTTTTATGTAATCTTTGTTTAGTAATCGATCTAGTAATTGCAAAAACACTGTTAGACATATTCTTGAGTTCGTTTGAATCTATACTAATTCTAGATAATGCATCCGCTACCACGTTCTCCTTCCCTTTTATAAAATTGATAGTAAAATCATATTCCTCAAGAACCAATCTAAATTTTATTAATCTGGAGGAAGGGTTGGTCATACCAAACAAATATACCAGTGGTCTATGGTCTGTTAAAATATGAAACTTGCGACCAAAAAGATACGGTCTGAAATGTTTGACTGCCCATACAATTGCCAACATTTCTTTCTCGATTGTAGGATAATTTGTTTCTGCCTTATTTAGTGCCCTACTAGCGTATGCTATTGGTTTTCCGTCAGCATTCGAAAGTACTGCACCAATCGCATAACCCGAAGCATCTGTTGTGAGAGTAAAATAATTGTTTGGCGAAAAATCTGGATATTGTAGAATAGGAGGGTTAATTATAGCTTGCTTAAGTTTTTCAAAAGATTTCTGACAAACATCTGTCCAATTAAATTCTACCGCTTTTCGAGATAATTTATTTAAAGGGTTCGCGATAGTTGCAAAGTTTGGGATGAATTTACGATAATAATTAACGACGGCAACAAATCGCTTGCATTCGTCTGAGTTTTTCGGAACAGGGTAATTTTGAATAGCAGTGATTTTACTTTCATCAGGAGAATGCCATGTTCTGAAATTTTATGCCCTAAGTAGACTATGTCCTTTTTTAGGAATGTGCATTTAAACGGATTTAATTTTAAGTTAACTTCTCGAAGCCTATTAAACACTTTTATCAAGTTTTGGTTATGATTTTGTAGGCTATTTCCGAAAACAATAAGGTCATCAAGATATACAAAACAAGATTCATAATTTAAGCCAGACATTGCTATAGTCATTACTCGTGAAAAAGAACTGGGGCTTGTTTTTAGTCCCATAGGTAGTCTAGTCATTTGGTATTGACCAGTATTGGTAGTAATGCAGTATATTTCCTACATGACGGTTCTAATTCAACTTGATAATATCCTTGAGATAAATCTAAATGAGAAAAATAAATTGCGCCCCCGAGAGAATCTAAAATATCTGTTATGTTTGGCAAGGGAAAGCGATCATCTTCAATTTTATTGTTCAGTTGTCTATAATCCAGTACAATTCTTGACTGTTTACGACCAGTGGAATCAGATTTTTTTGGTACTATTAGCAAAGGTGAGGACCAATTCGATTTGGTTTTTTCAATAATGCCGTGTTTTAACATTTTAGAGATATGTTCGTCTATTTCTGCTCTTTGGCAATGAGGTAGCCGATATGGTTTTACATATACCGGTTGTACGTTATCTTTTAAAGTAATAGATTCTTTAATAATATTTGTTATAGTTACAGGATCGTCTTCCAAAAGAAATATATCCGCGTATTTTGCACAAAGTTTATGAATGGAATTTCTTTCTTCCTTATTTAAGTGGGTTACGTTAATCAAATCTAGTAATTTATTAACTCTCTCTAACGAATTTTGGTTGCTATCGAAGTAATATAATTCAAAATTTGATAATTTAGTAGTATGAGGTTTGTAATTTCGAATTTGAATTTCTTTCTCGTTGGTATTGAGCATGCGAACAGGTACAATATGTGCTTTTGGAGTGACAATAGTACTCGCTATGAAAACGCCTTCTGCAATTTCAGTTGGCATAATAACACAGTCTTCTAAATCATCTACCCAAAAATATCTAATAACCTCACATCGTGGCGGTATGATCATAACATTATTATATTTGGACTCTAAAGGAGATGTAATTTTGCATTCGTTATTCCAAAAAGTGAACAAGAATTTTTCAAAATCTATAACCGCATTATGACTGATAAAGAAATCTGTTCCTAATATACCATTCATTCCACCTCCAAAATCATTTACAACAAAAAATTCATGTTTAATAGTATTGGCACCTAAACATAACGATAAATTAACTGAACCTATAGAAGCTGTCGAGCCTCCTATGCCATTTATAGTTAAGCGCTTTGTTTTATTTACTATCTCATTGTGATTTAAATATTCTGAAAAATTACGCTAATGCTTGCGCCAGTGTCTAAAAGAAACAACAAGTCTATATTATTGTAGTTCATGCGTATGTAATTTGTATTATTCATACGGAAAATAACGGTTTCTACTGCGTTAGTCTCGAAAAAACTTACCGTCGTCTACAGAATTTTCAGAAGGTTCTGCAACATACCCGTTTTCACGACGCGGTGAGCGAACCTGATTACTTTGTCGAAACATTCGTCCTCTTTTCTGTGATCGAGTTCGTATTTGATTATGAGTACTTGAACGTGAGCGGTATACATTGAAATTTTCGTGGGCATTACTAGAATTAGGAAAAGTTTTAGCTTGAGCGTTTGGTGTGTATGACATCCTAGCTCGAATTGAACGATTGCGTGACGCTCTATTAAAACAACCATATGATCGACTTCGATAATTGTTATAATTTCCACATTGGCAGTAAAAAACGTTTGCCGAAGAAGGTTTATTCCTCTCTTCGTCGATTGCTACATTAATTGCAGTTTTTAAAGACGTACAATTTCTAGATTTTAATATAGTTCGTAGTTCATGGTTTTTTATTCCATTACAAAATGCATTTATGGCTAATTTTTCGTTAACTGGACGTAGCGAATTTAAGAGATTATTGTCATCAGCAGCCTGAGCTAATATTAACTCACTCAGCAGTTGCTCAATATCGCGACCGAATTCACCTACTGATTTATCAAATTGTTTCGCATTGTGTAATTGATTAGAAAGATTTGCAGCTGACTTTTTTGTAACAAAATTCTCCCGAATGTCGCTTATTAATACGTCAATTGAATCGTAATTTTTGTTAAGTCTTATTTTTGCATCCTCCGTTAAACGGGTTTTGAGTACAAAATTGATCAAATGTTTGATATCATCTGGTTTTATCAAGTCTGCATACAATTTAATGGAATCAATCATTTTTTTCGTGGTATTCTCATTTCCGTCCATAGATGGTAATAAATTAACAGCCGTCTTTAAATCAAAGGCCGCCATTTCTGTACACTTTTCTAAACGTTTTTCGAGAATATTACGAATTTCGTTTAAACTAGTTTCAATTGCTGTACTGTATGATTTTATTTCGCGAACTACATTTATGTTCTCTAAATTCTTACTAGCTTTTAATTTTAACTCGTTTAACTTAACTGAAAATATATTTAATTCTTGGAAATATTTATTAGTTAATTCTAAATTACTACGTCTATCCTGGTTATCCTTAACTCTATTATTTTTAAATACCTTAATAGCCTCGTACAGCGCCTTAAAGTTCTCTATCGTTTCCATGAATAAACTTAACACTTTCCAGCATGGTATCTTCTCTTTTCTTTAGACATCTGATTTGGAACTTGTACCGATTGCCATTAGTTCCTGACTCCTGGCTAGTTCTCGGCGAATTAACTTCCTGGTGGTCTTCTTGCTGCAGCGCCAAACAAAGTATCCAATAAATCCAATTCCTAGGAGGGTGAATATTACTCCAATTACTTCCCAGAAATTGAGTTTTAATTCTTGTAGTCCGGTTGTACCACCACTGTTGCCAGCTTGTGCGATTATCACCTCTTTTTCTTCTTTAGACTGGTTTGTCCCCATTGCAAAATTGGTTCCTTACCCTTCTTCAGATTCAGTAGCACAAGTAAAAATTGTTGTCACTATCCATTCTTAACTCACATTTATAAGTCACTCTTCCTTCAGTTAGTCTTCGTATCTTGGCATCTTTGATGCCATCCTGGCAGGATCGCCATGAAATGGATTTACTTTCAGGGCAAGTAATGATGTATTAAAAAGAATGTTTTTCCATTTTATTTTTATTTGTTCTTGTTTTCTAAGTATGTATGTACATGTGTAGTCTTCCATCTACTTATTATATCTAACTGTATACTAATCGAATTAAACTTTCCTTCACTACGTTTTACCTTTTCCTTAGGTAAGCGTCTTCGATTGTTGATGCTAAAGTTCAATATGCGGACATTACTCTCTAATGCATTGACATCGTAGAGCAGTGTCAGCATTTGTTAAATCATTCACCTTGTTTACTACGATTACATTACAACCCATCTGCTAGAAGCCCTTCTTCAATGTTTTCATAGTCAAGTGTTCCAGGTGGACTGTATAAATGTTTAGAGTTATAACTTCTTAGGCAAGTAAGGACATGTTCAGCCGTTGAAGTTTTAATCGCTAAAGGTTTGCGAAATACTTTAAAAACAGCCGCCACCAAACCAAATGCATTTTCTGCTATGCGACGCGCTCTTGACAGTCTGTAATTAAATATTCTCTTCGGGGATCCTTTTGAGTTTCATGATGTTAACGGTTAGCGGAAACGTATCATCTGCAACTAATACGTATGGAGTTGACAATACACTTCCTTGAAGTAAAGTCGATTGGGGTACTTTCAGTGTTCCATCGTTAAGAGTTTTATAAAATGTAGTATGTAAAAGTACGCCGCAGTCGGACATTCTACCTTATATACCGACATGGGCGTTCTGAAATAAGTAATTCGAATCTACAATTGCGAGCAAAATAATACTGAATGTTCCCTTATAGTTAAAAAATGAACTTCCGTTATTTGATGGACATTGCATTAAAACATGTTTACCATCAATTGCTCCTAAACAATGAGGAAAATTCCATTTGTCATAAAACTCTTTAGCAACTTGCCGCCATTCTTTTTCATTTGCTGGAAGCTAAACGAAAAGGGAATATAAATTAACGTGTTCTTATTAAACAAAGAATAGCTTTCAAATTGATTAATTGACATTATTTCGGTTCTTTTATTCGTTAAAACCCTTTCTTGTGTTTTCGTGCCACTAACAAAGGAATTAAGATGTTTGTAGTTAGCACTTGATGATTTGTTTCCATTGTAGGACATTGAAGAAGATATTGACGACATTACAATCGTAAGAAACGACACCGAAATGCCAGACCTTCAATTGTTTTCCGTGATAGAAACGAAACCCGTACAACCGAAAAGAATTAAAAAAGTAAATAACAGCGCTTGATGAAGCATGTGCAGTATTAAACACAGTAAAAGCAAAGTTAGAAAAAAATGACCACTTTTCAATCTTTGGTGAATATAATGCTAGCAGGTTACAAAATCTTAATAATCCACGTCTACAGTCCACAACCCAGCAACGTATAAATACTATACTACTAAATGGATGCTTATAATCAAGAATCATCTGTAATTTCGTCAAATTCACAGGCATCAATTCCTACTCCTTTAAATTCTACCTTTTCCTGTATGTGCTACTGAATCATTCTCATGTACATCTACTCCATTATCTGATACTAATTCATACATCTCCTATTCTAGAACAGTGACATCACCTAATTCTCAAGAATCTTCCTTATTAACTAATATATCAGAATTCGTCATATTACAGGACAACTAAAGTGCTTTTTGGAAAATAAATGTATTTTAACAATTTTGTTTTACTTACCTTTATGTACCCTTTCAAAGCCTGTACATACTTCATATATAATTGATGACATTACAGGCACAGATATCTTAAACGTGTACATTAAACTATGCTAAGAGTCTCCTGTAGCTAGAAAACGTAAGGTTACAGCTAAGCGAGTACTTATTGGTTTCTTATCTTAGTGTCACGTTTTTTAATATTTGGCCCGATCATTTGCAGTAGTAGCTCGAAATCACTGGGCGACATCCTCGTAAAATTTATGAAAAGACAGGAACTGTCCATTTTTATTTAGGTAAGAATATCTGCAGTTTCATTACGTCTTTCGAGAAATGCATTTACCCATTTCCTTCGCATTCTTTTTAGTTTGCTTGACATTATAATGGTAGCAGCAACAGCAGCAGAGCAATGTAGTCATCTTTGCGAAGGCATTTTTCTGATCAGAAGCTGCGACTTTTTACAACGTGTAAATAGAATACTGCGTCGTGCAACTCATACAACAAGTAGTATGCATCTTTCCTTGCGGCATTGCATGCGCTGTTGTATCGTCCAAACGAGCCTTTACTGAGTTACGGTGTACCAACAACTACATAACTTAAGTATCTAAAGTGGTTAGAAAACTGGTACAAATTCAGTTTATTATTATTAAGTTAGTTTAACAGCCATTGACAGAAAATATCTTTTTCTGAAGAATGTAATAATTATAATTTAAAAATGAAATAATTTTAAAATACAGTTATCTTCGGTTAATACAATTTTGCAAACGCGTTACTAATGAAATTTTTTTGAAAAAGCATTAAGGAGGGATCTTCACTTCATAATTCTCTACCATTTCCAAAATTCTGTCAATGATTTTTAGACAGGCACTCTATACGCATATATTTCTATCCGATTGACATTAATGTATTTTAGGTTGAACTGTCGGTGCGATGAGAAGTTTAAAAGTTGTCTTAAAGAAGTTGGAAGCATAATTTCCGGTAAAGTGGGACGAATTTATTTTAACCTTTTAAATACACAATGTTTTCGAAAGGATTATCCAGCCACCTGCAAATCAAGCACAATGTAACTATAAGTATCCTTCCTCCTATAGTGCTATGAACTAATTTCTGTTTCAGATTTCAAAGATGCACAGAATATGAGTATGATAGTTCTAAAGAGCAGATATATCAATGGTTCTACGTTCCTTATTATAATTCGTAGGCTTTCGATATCCGGCGTCCTGGTTTCAAATAACTACAAATTTTGACTATTCATACATGGGTGAAGATACAAAATGCGTAGTTGCCCCTTTATTAATAAAGACAATTATACTACCCGGTGCATTTTAATTTAAATAAACAAACAATTTGGTAGAATATAACAAGTTTGTTATAAAGTAAACGATTGGTCAATTAGAAAAATATATTTTTATAACCTTGGAAGCAAATTCTTGGTCAGTTAGGCAAACCGAAAATCGAAAATTTCGTAATAACACGATGTGTGGTATCGACCCATATTTCAAATGTTTTAAACGTCCTTTAGACAACGGTCTTATTTGTTATTTCTAAAGGTTTGTTAGCAAACCTTTAGAAATAAGAAATAGGATCGTATGGCCCAGATCTAAATTAATTGAGATCTAGGAGATACGAACCTTATATTTTGATACCGCGCGACTGACTAATGTTATAACCTGATGACTGGTCAGTGATCGCAACAGACTGGTTAATAAAACATCATGAATCGGATATGGGATACTACACAGCTTTAAAGCAAAACTCAATAAATCCAATTTTGAGACAAAAGTTAAACACAAAGTAACACATCGTGTTCAAATTGTATGGAATAATGCTTTCACAGTCGCTATAATACGTTACATGAAAAATATTTTATATAAACGTTTGTTGAGATACTAGAATTGAATTTAGCGTAAATATTTACGACACGCCTTCTGGTGTTTAATATTGAACAAACCAAACTTTACTAAATTGAAACACCAGAAACCTCATTTTTTTAAATAGCACCACATATTTTTTTCTGTATCCACCGTATAAGAGATTTATATCTCTAAGGTTTTTGTAGAATGATGCATATGTCTAACATTGAAAGTAAGAGATATTTCCATTTAAGCGCGAGCCCTGTACTTGGGCATTACATCCAAGTGCGGTTTCTGGTTGTTAGTATTGTTTGGTTACCAAGATAACAGTAAAGAAAAAAAATAGTGACATTATCGTTTTCAGGTTATTGATTCAAAATTTTGGGCCCAAGTAGCTACTTTTAGTTAAAGGCGAGTCTTGCATTTGGAAATTACATCCAAATGGTTTTTGGTATTAATATGGTTTGGTTTCCAAGGCAACAATAATAAAACATATTGACATTAACGAGCTTAGACTGTTGATTCAAAATATCGAGTCCGTCGAGTCTAAGTAAAGGAGACTTAGGTAATAGATATAATTTATGTATTAGAAAAAGTGGAAGAAATGGTGTATTGTAGTTAACAGGATGTATAAACTGCGCTATCTTAACCGACGATATCCACAAAACAATTGTCAAATTAAAGCTAAGATTTGATTGGGAAACAATCATCTTACTGATGCAGAAATAAAAAAATAATACTAACACATCGTTTTAACAAAAAAGAATCAGGGAAACAATATTTTAATAAAGTTACAGAAGCAAACATGTCAGCATAAATTTAAAATCAAAACAAAAATCTAGAAAAACAACACAAGTGAAATACTCTGGACACACTCAAACATACTAACCATTATTGTAATTTTTATTGCAATAATTAATAGCTATTTACAGTGAACGCTTGAAATTCCTGCCTTTAATCTCTTTTCATTTGGGCAATCGTCTGTAAAAGATGTTTTACACATTTTTTTATCACACTAAGTGTTGCACTCCGGAGTTATTATCCTATCCTTCACTTCATACATAAGTCTCTTTTTCTTTTTAGTGCTGCGTAGGCCTAGACAGCCATGATGTTTGATTGACGTTTACTACGTACATTTTTGTCATGTGATTCATTGTGAAAGTGTAAACATCCGTTAGTTGTTGCATTTAATGTAAAAGGCATTTCTCTTCATAAAAGTTTGTTGTTTTTTTCCAAAACCATTGTTCAAATTTGGCTTGTTTTTCATAATTATCACTACGTTGATTGTGAAATAAGGCATAATGGGTGATTTAGCACCGACTGATGTCGCTAGGGCTGTAGCATTGATTGAAAGTGGTTGATCTTACAGTGATAAAGCTGAAATGTTCGGTAAATGTGTATATATATATATATAATGTTACACGATGGAGGCAAACTGGAGAATATGTGGGAAGATGAGGTTAAGGCAGAAAGCGCTCAACTATGCCTATAGATGATCGATTTATAGCATTACAAACGCTCAGAAATAGGCGTCAAACGGCTATTCAAACACGAAACGAACTGGAAGAAGTACGTGGAACCAGAATAAGTGACTATACAGTTAGAAGAGGACTTAAAGAAGTTGGTTTGGGGTCGTATAGGCCAAAAAAAGCTGAAAGACATCACCGAGTAGCGCGACTAGCCTTTGCTCGAGAACACCAACATTGGAATAATCAGTGGGGTCAAATTTCGTACACGGATGAGAGCCGTTTCTGCGTAAATTCGATAGATGGTAGGGATAGATTGTATCGACGTCCAGGAGGAAAAAATGAACAATTTAGTTTTATTCCTAAAGTCTCTTTCGGTGGAGGGTCAATTATGGTGTGCGGTGGAATATGTTTAAGGGCACGCACAGAGTTGATGGTAATTGATGGAGGCACTTTAACTGCCGATAGATACGTAAGGGAAGTTCTGCAAGACCATGTAATACCTTTCGCTCCATATATTAGTCCAAATGTCATGTTAATGCACGACAATGCTCGCCCTCACGTAGCTCACTGTGTAACTGACTTTTTAAATCAAGTACAAATACCAACAATGATCTGGCCTGCATGTTACTCGGATTTGAATCCAATTGAATATGTTTGGGACATGCTAGGCAAACGACTTAGGTCTAGAATTCCTGCAGCCCGGAACACCGAAGACGTGAGAGCTGCTCTAATTGAAATATGGGAAGATTTGCCTCAAGAAATGATCGACAACGTCATTAGAAATATGGGAAGACGGATGAACGCAGTTGTAAGAGCTCGTGGAGGAAACACCTGTTATTGAAAAAAAAATTGTTGTAATTTTTCTTGAACATTAAATGTTTAAAACATGTCAAAATGTACAATTCATTTTCTGCAAAAAATTTTACTTTTTTGTATTACGTTTTTAAAGAGGCTTGAGAATGGAATGAAGCTTTACAAAACAAACTACAATCAGCTAGCCATTAGTTAATTTTTCCAATAAAAAAAATTCCATTCAAATTTGTTATGAGAAGAAAGTTATGAAGAGAAAAAATCCATTTCATATCCGTTCCTTTAAATTTGCCGGTGTGTTTATCTTTTTTACTTTCAATATTAGACATGCATTGTTACACCAAAACGTTAGATTTCCTATACCGTGGATACCAAGAAAATATACGGTGTTATTAAAAAAAAATAACGTTTCCGGCGTTTGAATTTCGCAAAGTTTGGTGTTCAATATTGAAAACCCTGTTTATATCAACGGCATTCTACTACCGCATCTAGATAAGGCCAAGTATGTAATTTAACCTCGTAAAAATTTACGATTTTTCTTGGAAATGAAAGGCTAACTGAACCACTAACAAATCCATCCATGCAATATTATTCTAAATAAAGTAACAAAACTTATCTCTGATATTAATCTAACACGCTGCTAATACGCGTTCAAACAAAACTAAACATATCCAGCGATCTGGATTATTTGTTCGTTTTAATAAAATTTGCGTTAGCTGGATCCTGTTTGATTGCTTTATGTTCTTACGAAACAAATCTACACAAATGCAGTAGTATTCTGCGATAAGACTTGATATAATCGGTCTTCGCGACAGAATCGGATCGGTCGCAAGGGCCGCGCATTATAAATGAAGAGTGTGTGTGTGACTCACACACGACAGAAGTGTAATTTAGACATGTCAATCAAAAATAAAAACCGACGCAATAAAAATGTTTGGTAAATATAGCGAATATATGCACGCGTTGAAGTGTTTTTATTGCCAAGTAAATTGTAATTAAATATTTGAAAAAACCTCGTCTCGGTAAGGATTCGAACCTGACACCTCCCTCTTGCCGGACGGGCGTATTAAGTAATTAATATATTTTGGCTGCCTTCGGTGAATTATGAAAATCTATGTATAATTTCATTGGAATTTCCGACATAATTAAATATTTGAAAACATCTTGTCCCGGTAAATTCCAAGGAAATTACAGATTTTCATAATTCACCGACAGGAGCCAAAATATATTAAGTAACAAAGTAGTTTCTTCAAAAATCGGTTGTACTTAATACCGTAAATGTATGAGTAACTATAGGAATGTAGTAAAAAGCACTTTTGTTTTTTTAGAAATAACGTATTTATATTAATTGCTTTTAAAATTAAAGTTATGTTAATTTTAAAAAATACGCCACATAAAAAGTTTAACTTCAATAAATAATATCATAAATAAACGTAACTTCTTAACAGCGTGGATAAGATTGGTGAAAAATTTGTACTGTCAGGTTTGTTTCCACATTTGTCTCGGTGAAGGATGTTCGCTGTATGAATTTTACACAATACTTTAGCTCCATTATAATTTAAATCCGGAAATTCACCGATAAATTTAGTGACGTTTATCAGCCAGCGCTGGTTTATTTTGCATACATATATATCTTTATAATTATGTGTAACGCTGCGAAATGTTGAGGAGAAACTGTTGCAATAAATCAATAATTTCATTTGCTGAGGTAGCTCATGTCGATTCGTCTGTATACATACGTCGCGTTGTGGGCCGCGCAACCTTACTTCTAACTTGGCGCGAGGCCTATTAATAAGCTTCTAGTAATGGTAGTTTTATTCATTTCACAGATTAAAATTTTCTCTATTTTTATGTATTAGTACTCTGTTACGTGCGTACAAGAAGCAACGATAGATTAAAAAATATTGGTTCTTGTAAAATTAAATTAAGGGAATTTATTGGAGATTTTGCCTAATTGCTCATGTAATTAAATTTATATTCAGGCACTATTTCTATTCATCGATTTGATTGAAATACGATTGCCCATTATACATTACATATCTACATTTATTAGCCCGTTTTCCATCCCAAGCCAATCCCTTTTAACTGCGAACTTAACGTATTTTCTATAAAGATGCTTTCAAAAAGTGGATTTATACACCGAGAAAAATATATAGTATACTTAAAATAACAATATATATAGTAAAATAGTGGGTGTTTTTAAAGCCCGATAGAACTTTAAATTATAAAAAATAATACGAAAAATTAAAATCTAATCAAATTTTTGGTATGATTCGAAAGATTTATTCATGGCATTAACATTTGAAAATGATTTCGGGCATATGGCCACCGCGACTGATCTTGACGAAACGTATTCAGAACGTCCAATTTTAGGTTACTCTTTCAAGCACTGTTGTCACGAATAACACGAACAATGTTGGCTTCCAAGGCGTCAACTGTTGCTGGTTTATTGACAAGAGCCAGTGATTGCACGTAGCCCCACAGGAAAAAAAAATCGAGAGGGGTCAAATCGCAAGACCTTGGAGGCCAATTGACAGGTCTATTTCTCGAAATTAACTCGTCAAATTTTGATTTCAATAAGTCGATGGCTGCCGTCGCCGTATGGCACGTAGCGCCATGCTGTTCAAACCACATCTCGTTCTCCACATTTTCAAACAAAAAATCATTAATCATGGTGCGGTAACGATCTGCATTGATGGTAACGCGAGCTCCGGCTTCTTCTTTTAAGAAATAAGGGCCAATAATGCCACCGGCGTGCAAACCACACAAAACAGTGCATTTTTCTGGATGTAATGGAGTTTGTAGGGTCTTTTGTGGATTGGCCCCACTCCATATGCGGCCATTTTGTTTATTCACAAACCCGTTAAGCCAAAGAGGAGCCTCATCGATGAATACAATTTTTCGATAAAACAACGGGTCGGTTTCCAACTGCTCTTGACACCAATCAACGAAAGAACGATGCAGATGATAGTCTTGTGGCTTTACTTCCTGTATCAGCTGGACCTGATATGGATGTAGACCAAGATCTTTACGCAAAATTTTCCACGTTGTTGACTGACAAAGCCCCAATGACTGTGACCGACAATTGGATAAATTGCGATCTTCTTCCACACTTTCGTTTACAGCAACGATGTTCTCTTCAGTACGCACATTCCTTCGACGTGTTGGTGTTATTGCATCATGTAGAGAGTATGTGGTACGAAATCTATCCGCAGTTCGACGGACGGCCGGCTCAGAAGGACGATTATGTGCCATATGTGTCATAAAAATTACGTAGTTTCTGTAAGTTTTCTGTAAGTTGCGCGAATTGATGATTTCCAAAATAAATTTGAATAATTTGAGAATATTGTTCAAGCGTGAGTCTATTCATGATGACTTGGCAGAGTATTCTGATCATAAATGTCAAAAATTGAACGCAGTATGACAGCTCGTTTAAGAGTTAACTTTTCCATAAGTTCTATCTAAGCAAAAAAAAAACTCCCGTTATGTGGCAGCAACACTTTATCTTAAATCCAATTATAAATGTTGTTACAACTACATATTTTGTTAGAGTAAATAAACGTGCTGTAATTTTTAGTATAAATTGTTCTTATTTTAAAAATACAAGGGATGCTTTCCTAAAATTTTTCTCCATGTACAATAAATTAATGTAAGCTTCATCAAGTAGCTCTTGTTTGGTAAGTAGTGTCACCCGGTGAAACACGTAAATAAAGTTTCAGGGCACCCTACCTCTTATTATAAGTATAATATTTTTCTCTGATGGCAAATAAAAGTGTACACGGTATTGCCAGAGAGGTTTCACAATATCTATTATGGATCTATGAAAAAATGTTGTTTATAAAAATTTTCGTTTATCTTTGAAAGGATATGTAGCAATAACGGTTTCGATAATGTTCTCGGTTTTATGCAAAGGCTGTTTGCCATGGTGCCAGCTTCATCTAAAGACTTGCTGACAACGTAATCACAATTGTCAACACGGAAAACTTCATTTCAGCGCACAGCATTTGCCAATACGTCATACAACTAACCGCGTTATTACATTCGTATGACAAGGAACATAATATATGCACACAACCTATAAAACCGTACGAGTTTGATATAAAAGTATTTTCTGTGTACTTCTAAAACTAACTGCAATATAAACAATAAGCAAAAATTTGGTGTTCTAGTGTGTATTGTAGAATGCATAACACATCGCATGCATTAACTTCGGCTAATGGATACACACATATGTACATGTATCTAAAAGCTGGCAAAGGTGTAATAATTAATTGCTTATTATCCCACGACCTGTAATAAAATTTAATGGTATTACAGGTTCATTGTTTTATATGATAATGTTGGTGTTACTAAGGGAACCAGTTTTTCTGTGACGAAAATGATAAGAAAATTACTAGTAGTGTTAGTTATCTGCGTTACTTTTGCAGCGGCTCTTCCCGTTAATAACACTGCTCTTAATGATGCTATTCAAACAGCAACCAGCACTTTGATCAATGTAAGTCAACGCCTCATGAAATATGTTGGAAGATTAAGTCATCTGGTGTATCCAGGTAAGCATTTTTTATCAACGCATATTTTAATATAGCAGTTCACGTTAAGAGTAGATTATATTGTATAGAAAACAGTGGCGGCTGATGGTGCCGGAAATGGGAGGTCAATTACAACGCTACCATTTCCTCGTGTATTTCTGTTGCATAGTACAATATACTCGATATGCAACGGAAATACATGAGGGAATCGACCAGCCGCCACTGATTGAAAATAACATATTCCTTCTAATTGGAAAGTGCTAACTTTCTATGATCTTTCCTGTAGTCCTTGGGTGTATCTAATCTTAACATTTCATCTTAAAATTTCAAAATATTACTTTTTTTCCACTATTTCCTTACATATTTTTCAGAAACAGCAGCGTTCAAGAACGGTTAGGGGATATCATTTATCATCTATCTGTAGCGTTTGCAGTGCCCCAAGTATTGAGCGTCCTTTTTTAACTTTAGTATCTACCGAAAATTCTTGAATATGAATTCTTTTGTTTCGCCTTATCAAGTGCAACGGTTTAAGCAATCTAACTCAGATTTAAATGCGAAGGTTTTTGATTGATCCATGTTTATGTAGTTGCTCGCTTTCAATGAAAAAGTATCTTTAATCTTCAAATGTTTTGTCTTCTTTCAGTTATAACAAAACTGCAATTTGTACAGTTTGAGAAAAAGTTTTCTGATACCAACCTCTTAGAAATAACACCTTTAATATCATAATATCCTGGTTATAACCAGAAACAATTAAATGATTAGCAACAAATGAGTCTATTAATGTAAAACCTTAGTAAATTTTTTGAAAGTGGTAAAAGCAAAAAATATTAACATTTATTTCGCATTTCCACTCCTTTTCGTAGTCGTTTCTGATGTTACGTTAAGTTACTTTGTGCTAGATATAAAAAATAATTTTAATTGATTCTACTAAACGAACTGCAAAGGTGTTGCCAAGCTTTTCCCTTGGTTCATTAATATAACTTTTAATAATGAACTGTCAAGATAACATTTTGTTTAGAAAGCACAGAGGTACATGGCGGCCTGAAGCTTTACTGGAAATTCTGAACCACTCTCTTAGTCTGCTATACAAAATGTACAAAGCTATGTTTGGTTATGTACTTCTTGTGGAGTTCCCATACATCTGATGCATCTGATATGTCCTTTAGATTTCAATTCGGCGTCAACTAATCGATGTAATTTATATATTTATTGCTACAGTTAATTGTTACGGTTTCGTATATCTACTTTATGGTCTAATTACTGCATGCTTTAGTTACTGAAGCTAACTTTAACCTCTTTAAAATTATCTTAATTAATTTCATTTGTAACTTTTTAGCTACAAATTTTTGTGGTTATGGAAACATGGCGCGAAAATTTAGTGATCTTGGAGACGATTCAAATGTAGATATATGTTGCAGAGCACACGACTACTGTTATCAAAATATCATGCCAAACGAACATAAATTTAATTTAACAAATGGTCATTACTTTACAAGGTATGTAAGTATCGATGTACTTTGCTGAGCAGCACATATAAATTATGTAATTACAAATTACTGCAAATTTCGAGTACATATGCATTTAATGTAACTAACTCATTTATGGTATTTTATTTACAAATTGATTTCAGTGTAAATTGCGAATGTGATTTTTCTTTCAAGGAATGCTTGAAGTCGACAAACAATAACAATGCAAATATTGTTGGTGCAATTTATTTTAATGTATTAGGTCACACAAGAAGATGTTTCGATAAGCAGTATCCAATTGTGGAATGCTTGAAAAACATAGATAAGTATTTGTAAGTATAATTTCACTTCGGTATGTTATGTCGGAGAAACATAAACAATTTGTGTTTTGTTGTTCCTTTTTGATTTAATGTATGTTTTTAAGAATATGCAAAATGAAAGAGTAAACAATTTAAAAAACTTGTATGACGCTATGGTTACAATCACATAATTATCCATGTGTAACATTTCGTCTGTTTTTTGTAAAAGTAATTTGATAAGAAAAAGAGAAATAGGTGGTTGTATTAAAAAAAAAATTAAGTTTCGACACTTTTTGCATAACTATAGTTTTCGGAAAATTAATTCGGTTGCTAATCCTACCTTATACGGTCAACAGTTTTGCAAAATTTCAATTCTCCTAGTTAATCAGTTTCACACTTATAATTAGTCTGGGCAAACAGCAGTAACAGTCAGTGTAGTAGATATGTGGTGCGGAGTCGACGATTATTTATTTCACGCGTTCACAGCGTCAGTACTAAATCGATGCTATATGCGAGTAGTTCTGTGCATATGTAGGCTATCGTAACTTATTTCGTAATTGTACACTTACTTTTGCTTTAAAAATGTCGCAATTAGGTACGTCGCGAAAACGACCAATGGCAGACACAGTTAATAACTTTATAGTGGACATGCCGGACTTAATTTTTGATGGCGCTAAAATTCAATGTCTAGTTTGTAAAATCCCTTTAATGTGTTGGTCGAGAAGCCATTGTCAACGTCACACCGAAAGCAAACAGCATTCTTCTGCAAAAAGTGGCATACGAGACCAAGAAAAATGTACATTTGATTTATGTGTTACTCTTATTTTATGTAATCTATCGCTTCGTTTACTAGACAAAGAAGCATTTGTCTCCTTCTGGAATAAATATGCGGACTGTAAATTACCTAGTCAGACATCGATACGAAATGTAGTGCCATTTGCTCGTGAACATATAGAAAAAATAATGAAAACGGAATTGAAAGATAAAAAACTGTGGTTGTGTGTGGACAAAACATCAGATCGTCAAAAACATTCTGTGGTTAATGTAATGGTACGTACAATGGAACCACATCGACCGTCATCCTCCTTCTTACTTGCTTCCAAAAGAGTTATAAATTGTACTGCCGATGAGATCTTAAAGGTGGTGTTGAACTCATTGAACAAATTTGAAGTTTCAACTAAGCAATTTTTAAGGTGGTGCCGCAAACATGCGTTCTTTGGGCCAATCTCTTAAAGAACACAGTGGTAACTTCTTACATGTAACGTGTAAAATCCATACTCTGAATCTTGCGGCACAAATGATTCCTACATGTTTTCCACTAGTAAATGCATTGATTGCTAGTGCAAAGGCAGTGTTTTTAAAGTCTCCGAAACGTACCAGACTATTTCACAAACTGTGTCCTGATTTACCTGAACCACCACAGCCGATTGTTACACGTTGGGGAACATGGTTGCAGGCTGCGTTTTACTACAACAAATATTTTGATCAAGTAAAGAAGGTAGTTTCAAAATTCAATCCGACAGAAGCTGCAGCAATCAAGAAAAGCCAGGAAATATTTCAAGATAGTCAGGTTAAAAGAGAACTATTCACAACAATTACTTTGGACTAACGGAGGGAATAGAAAAATTACAAAATGTTTCGATGTCGCTAGTGGATTCTACTCAAATTGTGAATGGTGTTCACGCACAGTTATGCGCTCTAGAAGGCGAAACATGTGATGTGTAATACGAAAATTTGAAAATGTTTTAGAGAAAGACTCCGGTTTTCTTATATTAAGACAAATTTGTGAAGGTGTGTGTGAAGATGCATTAAGTTGTTTCAAAGATTATTTTAAATATGCAAATATAACATCGCTAGATGTCGAACGGTCGTTTTCGGTATTAAAAAACATTTATTTCGCACGTCGTACTCACTTGACTGATGTAGCTGTGGAAACATATCTAATGATTCAAATATTTAGTAGATGTTACCCAGTTTGTGATTTCACGGAAGACTTATAAAACGGTGTGTTTCAGCACGTTTTATAATTTATTTCTTACCTTCTATTTTATGTGTAAACTTCTATGCGCTCGCCACGTCTCTGGCTGTTACCGCATATTTGCCCAGGTTACTTATAATAGTTCAGATGCCCTCGTCCACCTGCCAAAAATTTTCAAAAAATGCAAGTATTTCAAATGTTATTGGAAATAGCAACGTAGTTGCTTCACCAAACAAACCTTTAAATTGAATTAGGAATTCAAAAATGTAATGATATATAGGGTGTTCTATTTAAAATAACAAAGTTGACAGCTACTTCCGGTATAACCAGAAGTCTTGGATTATTGAAAATATTTTAGTTCATACCTACCGTTGCAGTTCCTCGTGACACACTCTGTAGAATTTGGCAGGTACCGTGAAACTTATAAACTTATGTGAATATTTCTTTAAAATAGGTTTCTATTTTGTGAGTGGTGTCATCGCTTAGAATTAGTACATGCATTTCTGGGAGACCCTATATTGTGTTGCTATATGAGATTTATTTATTCTTTTTAAAATCAAGTCTACTAAAAACATATTAATTTAAATGCTACTACTGTACCTCTTACAGTAGGAGTAGTATAGAAGCCGATCTAAATTAAGTGCCCACTACTGGCAAAATTTAATTACATAAGTATCTAAGTAATTAATAAATTTATAAGAAACTAGTTTCTTTTCATCTTGCATATGCTACCAGTTGATATAGAATTGAAACACGTGTACTTATTAATGATGCATTTTAGCTACCCACGATGTCTTGAGTATAAATACGACACTACGAAGGAAAAAATCTATCAGTGGTTTGATTTGCCAATTTACGATTAGCATGCGCATAAGATTGTCGTATTTCCAAAATATTGTAACAACATTTGACGAAAAGTAATGTCTTCATAATGTAATAGAAATAATAAATAATATATTCTATTTATAACTACGTAACATAATTGCATATAATTTCACTATATGCATTATTTTCAGTTACAAAATTAAATATTCTTTGTAGAATTAATAAAGGATTTCATTAATAGGTATAAACATATTTTTTTATAGCATTTACCTTCATTTAGAATAGACAATTATTACAAAAAGCGTTTGACGTATATTTTTTCTTGGTTCTTAACTCGGGATCAGTTGCGCGATAACTTTGTAATGCGGCTAGTTAAGGACTTGTTCTTTTAAGGATATTCCTAAAGTGTGTTTTTGCTATTGTTAGTGAATTTATTGCAGCAAAAAAATTATATAGAATAAATGTTAATGAATTTGTTTTGATTAAGCGCCCCACCTCGAAAATAACTCAGCTATATGTTTCTAATAAGGTTCAAAACAAAAAATTATTGGAACAGTTCACTAAAACTCTTACGACAATACTTAACTCGTACTGGATGCACGTTTTACTGCTGATGATGATAGCTTGGCTATCGAAACGTGCGTCCAGTGCGAGTTAAGTATTGTGGTAAGGGTTTTAGTAAACTGTTTCAGTGTTCCAGTGCCACAGATTTAGAGTACCCGATTAAAAAATTATTGATTTATGAGAAGTCTGTTAAAGATGGCTTGTACGGTTGAATCGACCACAAAACTTTAGGAAGCGTCGATGCAGGGTTAATGGTAGTTACGTTTCTCCTTCTAAGAACCAGCTCTCAACGCGATTAAATACTCCAAGAAGGAAATGCAGTTTCGATATTTATTTGCATATATTGCGTGGTTATTTTAGGAAAACATGATACTGATTCGAAAAATATGTATCTCGAAGATGTATAGAATGTCAGTTGTAGTTGCTTTCATCGATAGAAGAAGTAAAGAAATTACTTACAATGTAGTTCTATGGTACATATCCAGTATCTGCAGGAACATACTACACCGTCCGGTTAATAACATTTTGGAATACTTTCCAAAATGTAACTCCACAACAACCAGATATTTAGTTAAAATATCAGCAAGTTCTTCTGGATTTTCAGCTACAAAGATACGTTAAATTATCAATTACATTAGACTACGCTTTACCATGCATACTGTGTCGACCGTTAATGTAGAACTCCAGTGCCATTATATACAAATAGCTATTAAAGATATGAGTTGGTTGAAAGATGTTCTTGTATTCTTGGATGGCTTTTAAAAGAAAACGAATATCCCTCTGTTGTTTAACTGAAATGATATTAAACATTAGGTTACGAAGTTTTTTAAGTAAAATCTAAAAAATTACATTCACAATATAATTTAGCATTTATTCGTTTAAAATTTAGGAACCTCTAACTATAATAAATAATAGAATACCGAGAACAAAACTTTTCTGTCTTAGAGAAATTTCAGATTCATGTTTCTTTTGTTTTCTTATGTTATTATTAAAGTAAGATAATCGTTCGTCGCGCCATAGGCGTGCGGTTTCTTCAATATTTATAATACCGAAAAAGAAGTAATAAAGCGAATAATAATAAAAAAACTAATCAAGAATTATAATATCTGTAAGGCCGTGAAACACTCACCCTCTTAAGCAGTGTAATCAAGTAGGCTGACGGATTGCATTGGAATTACTGAACATGAGAAGTAGAAGCACCATCATCAGTATTATAACCCAGTGGATAAGAATCGTAAAAAATTGATAGCATTAGATATGTTTCCATAGTTGTCTCGTGGAACCATGTTCGCAGTGGTGAAAAAATGTGTTTATATTTGGATTGATGTAATACATGTATGATTAAAATAATCTTTAAACTCAATTAATGGATTAGTCGTACCATTACAAATTTGTTGTAATGCGATAAAATTGGAATCTTTCTCTAACACACTCGCCAATATTTTTAAAACGCGAATATTTTTTTCGTCATCTATAGTGCGTAGCAGAGTATGTACTTCGTTCACTATTTGCAGTGACTTCACTAACGACAACGCTCTATTTTGTAATTGTTCCAGTGCGTCATGTAAGCATTTATAGTAGCTATGAATACTTTGTAAATCTGTTTCAATAGAAGTATCTTAAAATTTTGACTAGCTCTCCTTAATAGCTTCAGCCTCGGCAGGATTGAATTGTAGAATAACAGCTTTTACTTTTTTAAAATGTTCAGCATAATAAAAAGCTGCCTGCAACCAGGTTCCCCAACGTGTAAGAATTGGCTGTGGTGGTTCACGAATATCGGGACACTGTGCGTGAAATGTTCGAAGACGTTTTGGAGATTTGAGAAACACCTTTTTTGTACTCAATATTAACGCATCTACCTCGGGATAACATTGTCTAATAGTTTGTGCCACGAGATGTAAAGCATGCACTTTACAAGTTACATGTAAACAGTCGCAACCGTGTTCAAGAAGAGAAGGGCCAACCGCACGCATTGTTGCTGCGCCATCGCTCATAAACATCAACACTTGATGTGTTGAGGCTTGAGTTTTTTAACGTAGTAAGTATCACAGTCGTAATTCCTGCACTAGTACACCCTTGTAACCTTTTGCTAGCAAGTAACAGTGGAAATGTCGGTTTATGTTGATCCAGTACACGAACCATAACATGTATAATAGAATTTTTTTTACAATCTGTTGTCTCGTCAACACCCAACCAAAGCAACTGATTTTTTAATGTAGATATGATTTTATTTTTCACCTCTTTGCGTACAAATAAAACATGCTTACGTGCTGTTGCCGTAGTTGGCAACTTCAACTTCGGGTTGTATTTGTTCTAAAAGTTCTTAAACGATTTCTTATCCAGTATGTTAAGTGTCAAATTACATGTTATCATCATGACAAGTAAATCGAAAACAAGGTCATTTTTATTTGACGCGCCGTTTTTTCTATTTCTGTGTTTTGCACTATTTGCATGCTTCCTGCAGTCGTTCTTTTGCCAGCACAGCAAAGTTTTCTCGCACACTTTACAAACTATTTTAGCACTGTCGTACAACAAATCTGGAAACTCACAGATAAAGTTTTTTACTTTATCAGCAATTGTCGTTGTTTAGCCTTGCGCACACTGGACATTCTTGATTAAAAATCCTCTTGAATAACTAGTATTCCGCTCGCCTGATTTAATTCACACGCACACGCCGCGCTAGTGATGATGAATGTGTTCGAATTTGAACTGCTTTGCCACCCGCATCGCATCAGACAGGCGTGCGCCGAGTCCCGTTGGTTGCCCCAGGTGTTACGGCTATGTTGGGACGACACGATTATCTTACCTTAGTTATTATACTTACACATACCACATGTTATAGATAGTAAATCGCAAGGTGTGTATGTGTGTGTGTGCGTGGTGTGACAGCATTGCACTCCTAAGGACATCGGTGCTGCAACAGTTGGTAGATGTAGTACGCAATATAGAACATAGTTTGTACCGTATCCAGCAGCATCAAGAAGGAATAATATTTAACACTAACAGTTATTGTAACTTATTGAGTGTACAATGTCACACCATATTAATTCAACTAAGCATAATTATTAATTGTTAACCTTATATATTCCAATGTGTACAATTACTGCAAATCTTATTTTAATATTTATGTGTAACACAGTTACTAATATTAAAGATGTTGACAAAAGACGGCAAAATAGTTTTGTTGTTTACACGATAGTAATTATGTGTTTGTACATCCAGTTATTCAGAAACAGTTTGTATTAACTATGGAATCTACTTTTTGCAAAAAACTGCGCGTAATTTTCGATAAAGAAAAGTGCCTGATCAAAAATCGGTCTAGTGATTTAGATGGAAAAAAAGAATATTCTATAGATATGAAAATAAACAGTCCTTTATTTTAAGTTCCAACGGTGTTGTGATATGCACAATTATGGAGACGAAAAGACTTTATTTTTACATCTTCATTTAATCAGGGTTAGTAGTGTTGGTATTCGATACATACAAATGTACATATTTTTTGATTGATTGATTTTCCTACCAATCATACATAATATTTTAGTATTTACTAAATACTTCTTTGTCTAACTTACACTGCTACTACACACCACACCAAAAAAAATTCTCTTACGTACGGTTAGAAAAATAAGAACACAAGTACATATTTAAAAAATGTAACCAACAAAAAAATGTAATCAAACTATATTAACACCAGAAACCATTTCAATGCAATTTCCAAATGCGAGACTCGCCTTTGATTGCAAGTTACTACTTGGGCTCAAAATTTTCAATCAACAGTTTAAAAATGTCAGTGTTAGTATTTTTTGTTTACTGTTGTCATGGTAACCAAACACTGCTAACACCGGAAACCACTTGGATGCACTACTAAAATGCACAACTTGCGCTTAACTGTAAATATCTCTTTAACTTGCGATGTTAGACATATGCGTCATTATACAAACACGTTAGTGATATGCGATGGATCCAGAAAAAAAAAATGTGGTGTTATTTAAAAAAGCAACGTGATTAAACTTGGAAAAGTTTGGTGTTCACTACTGATCACCATGTGTATTTCGAAGGCGTTCCAATACAATATCTACAAGTAGATAGAGGCAAGTATGCAATTCAATCGCGTAAAAATTTACGCGGCAATGTACTTGCACTTCGTATTTTTTGAAGGAAATAGATATATCTAAATTTAGGCGATTGAGGACACAATTATAAATGTCTTGAACTCTGTTAGAACCTGTATTATATTGGTTTATTTCTAGAAGGTAAAGTTAAAAACATAATAATATACAGGATGTTCTATTTAAAATAACGAACTAGGTACCTGGTTCATTACTTATCGGCTAGTCTGTGTATGCGAAGATATTTTGAAAGATACTCTGAGGTTTATTATGTCAACAGAGAATTTTAGCTTTACTACTATTTACACAATAGGCGCAATTTTACAATTCCAAAAGGTTGAGACTGCCTGCATAGTGTTGATATAAAATAATTAAAATAACCTCTGCGGACAATAGGTTTGTTTCTGCAACGTCGTGCAGTTAAAATGTTAAATTCTGACACTTAGTTTGACGTAAATTTGGCGTTCGTGGAGATCTCCAAATTAATTTCTAACTGTTTGCTAATAGTTTCTCTAGTTTGAAGATTATCGTCCAGTGATTTATCAGACGCATGCGCATTGCTATATTGTGAACTGGAAAGTTGTATTACTGTTTTTTTTTTGTAAATCATCACACTTTATACGTGTTTTATTCATGTCTGTGGTTTTGTTACGAATTAACAGTTCCTTTAAGGTTATAATACATTTGTAATTCTGTCTAGACATTTCGTGTTTATTTCTATGTTCACTTACGTTTTGTAGTATTTGAATGTAAGATAAATCTGTTGTTTTCATCTGCATATTTGAGTATATTTTCTCTCTCAAGTCTATTAAATATGCTTGTAACTTGTAAATCACCTGATAAACGTAAACAGAGACAACATGGAAATATTGTATTATTATTGTAAATATGGCGCAAGCGTTCGTGCAGTTAAATTGTTAAATCAGTTTTAGTTCGCGCATTCGTAGATTAATCAAAATTAACCTCTGATCAAACTATAAGAAATCGACTGCAGAAACAAACCTATTATTGTTGTTATTGTTGTTTGAAAAAGCAAAAAATCCAACTCTACGTACGTTTTTGATACTTTAAAAAGCTAATTTGTTTTGATTTGAAATATAGGAAGCTTACTACTATTTTTATACATTGAGAATATAGCTTTCATATAAACTAAAATGCATCATATTTCTTTATTATTCGATTTAGGGCCATACAGAATATACTACATATATGTACAAGCTTTTGTACTCAAATACAAATACAATTTAGTTTCAATTCTGTCCAAAATGCATTATTCAATTGTATTTTCTTTACGTAGAATTAGGCATTCAGTAGCTGGTGGTGATGTAAATGGGAGTCCAATGACAAAGCTTCGATTCCCTTGTGTATTTCCGTTGCCTACTATAACGTACACGATATGCAACGGAAATACACGAGGGAATCCAAGCTTTTCCATTGAACTTTCATTTACGTCAGTACCAGTCGCTACTGTAGACATTGTAAAATCGATAATAACAAAGATAGCGATGATGCAGGCTTCAGAGGGAAGTAAGAATAATAAGAATAAAAATATATAAGATACTTACATATAGCAATATAATACTGGCCAACACTGTTCAAATTTTCATATATGTCGATATCGAACGTATTCTTACAAAGCTTACAAGTGAGAGGCGAACTTGGATTTTTAATATATAGTAAAACGTTATCGTAATCGAAGTTGCGGTATTTCAATTTATCTGCATCTTTCAAGGGTACAACAGGTCCCTTGCAATTTATACAGAAAAATGCATTTAGTTGGCACTAAAATTGAAACAATAAAAATATAAGCTTATATATTTTTATATTTGCACTTACCCTTCGTAAGCAATGTTCACAAGAGCAGGATTCTTGATTAGGATGCCAATTCACTGTAATTTTTTGACCTGGTTCTATATCTTCAGTTGCTTTGACGACTAAAATATTTTCGCGAATGCTAATAAAAAAAGAATATTTTTTAAAATACAATCTTCCAACTTTCTTACAAGGACTACTTTAATATTGATTATTTGTAGGAATGCTAGAATAGTTCGAGCTAGCCGAGATCGTGACTTTTTCAAACTATCGAAGCACTAACTTTTTGAAACATGAAAAGTTTGGTTTTATGTTTTATTAAATTTGCATAATACGCTTCGTAAATTTGTAATAGAATGAACCTCTTCGAACGAAATCTTTTGAAGCGCCTAAAATGATATCTGAATATGTACATATACAGGATGATCCAAATTAGCAAGTCAGTATTGCTATCTTCGTTATTATTGGCTCCACAAAATCTATTAAATTGGCAAGGTAGTAGTGTTCTTGATGCTGGTTGATGCGCAATTAATAGAAAAACGGTTGAATAACGCATTTGTATAAAAAGTAATATATTTTCTTCAGAATTTTGAAGGATACTGTAATTTCTGATAAAAACGTTATACACGTTGGCCCAGGTCTCACTGGGGTGCGAGATATATTGTACGTAGCGCGATCTGGTATACTTGCATTTATCCCCGTCGGCCAGCCTCGCCGCGCGCAACTGCCGTAGTGGTTGTATAAACAAAATAGGTCCAAAATGTTATTGTGATGAAGTATTGTCTAATGTGGAGTAATTTTACCAACGACGGCTGGTAAGAAGACATCACAAGGTAATATGGTATGTTCATCCATGAAACTCCAGTTAAAAATGGTAGGTTATTTAGAATAAAAAGGAATCGTTATTTTGTTTTCCAAGTCATGTCTCAGAATTTGTAAGGCATTGCCAAGTATTGAATATTTCTTATACAGTCATACCCAAATTATTCATGTCTTGTATCTTTGTATAACCATTTCATTATTAAAATAGAAATAAACATATTATACATCAGAATAGCATTTCTGTAATAAATTATTAATCAAAATAAAACTTATGTATTATGTATCGTAATACTACATAAGCTACAAAGATTTCTAAACGTTTTTAAAATTCATTATTCATATTACACTAAAGACCTTGATTGAAATGAACTTATAGTACTTGCAGTAAACAAAACAAATGAATTTATAAATGTAAACATTAGTTTGATAACCCCATTTACAAATGGCGACATAAGTACAAGGTCACGAAATTTGGTTGCACGAGATCAAAGGCGCCGACAGAGAGTTTCACATCTGTATATTATCTAATCTGTGGTCTAGATTTGAAGGTTTAATTATGACATGGCTGTCTTATGTGACGCCGCCATATAATCTTTAGGTATATCAACAATTATTGGCACAAATTTAAAGGGAGTTACAGAGTATCATTGGATTCCCTAATAATTTCTGCACATGTTGAGGAATATCAAAATATGTTAAAAAGGAAAGAACAGATAAAAGGAAGAAAGCAGACACGAAAACGTTATCATGTATGGTACCCTCTAGCTTCATGTATCTTATGAGTTTATATTAATTATACAGTGCTAAAGCCAGAAACTAGCGTTTTTAGAGAAAACTGGTCAATTCCTATTTTTTGTGAACTAATTTTTGCCGTTGACAGTTCAATTGCATTTCTGGTGTCCCCGGAAGTGACGTCAACTTTCTTATACCACTATACTTTAACTTAAGAAATATGACTATATGCAGCAATAAAAGTTTTGGTAATCTGTTTTTGTTGTTACGCAAAGTTGGCTAGGAAATAACGCTAAACTTTTTTTTGTGACGCCAGACTGATCTAAGGATCTCGTTGCTAAGCAAAGTAATCATAACAATTGCCAAACTGTCAAATCTAATTTCCAAAAGCGTAAAATTATTCTTGTTATTTATTGTTATTATAACCTGCATTTGTCACACTTTCGTTCTTTGTTCTCGTTGTTTTATCTCATTTTAACTTTTTGTTAATTGCTGTTTCTTCTTTATTTCATCGAACTTTATTGCAGTTAATTAATTATGGTAGGTTTGTTTAAATTTGTTAGTTTTTCATAGAAAATGAGCTTAGGTTTGTTTTTTATGTTGTTGACTTTAGAATGGCCTTTGCATGGACCACGTAAAATAAACTTCAAGTACCTAATTTTAATAGTCGGTGAATTTGGCAACAATTACCACGAAGTGGAAGATAGTGAACATTGCCCTTGTACAGCCGGAAATATTTTAACATTGCGCTAAGTAAGGATAGATAGCATAAAATTTGTAGGGCGAACTGCTTTAACAGAATGTAGTGATTCAAATTACTTACTTAACTTAATTTAAGTTATTGTACAAATTGTTGCGCAACCAGCACAAATAAGGTGATAATTGTTGCCAGATTTACATAATATTAAAATTGACCCAGCAATTTTGCATGGTTCGTGCCGAAACCATCACAAAAAAAGACATAAAAAACAGACATATTGTCTTTCAAAAACGAACAAACTTAAACAAACCTGCCATAATTAACTAATTGCAATAAAGTTCGATAAAGTAAGGAAATAACAACAATTAACAAAACAAGTTAAAATGAGAGAAAATAATAACGAGAACAAAGAGGGAACGTATGGCAAATGCAGGATAAAATAACAATAAACAACAAGAATAATTTATGCTTTGACCGTTCCAGATTTGACAGTTTGGCAATTGTTATGATCACTTTACTTAGCAACGAGCTCTTTAGATCAGTCTGGCGTGACAAGAAACAATTTGACCCTCTTTCCTAACCAACTTTGCGTAACAACAAAAACAGATTACCAAAACCTTTATTGCTGCATATCGTCATATTTCTGAAGTATAACATATGTGGTATCGTAGGATTTGTCTTCCGATTACCTTTCCAAAAGCGTAAAAACATACAGGGTGTTCTATTTAACATAAGAGAGTAGATGTCAATTGAACTTCCAATGACGGCAAAAGCTAGTTCGCAAAGAATAGAAATCGACCTATTTTTTCTAAAGACGCTAGCTTCTGTCGTTCAAAAGTTAGCATGAGGGGGGGTTAGGGCCTCATTGTACATATAGCAGAAGATAATTTCTTTCCTGAGTAATTTAGAGAAATAATTTTCAAATAAAAAATATTCGGAGTAAAATGCTGCACAACATAAAATTATCGCTTTCATTAACGGCCGATATCTTCTACACCTTACGCTAGGGTGATGATACAAATTTTATTCGATCGAGTATTTCCTGGAGTTTTTGGTAAGACATTGACATCAATATCGTTGCCAAGATTCATGTTGTTCCAACTGTTTGTAGTGGAACACCCTGTATATTTTTACAAAATATAAAAGAGAAGCTCTTCTAGAATCTTTTTTAAAATGGCTCCTTTTTTAGTAAATTAAATATGAATCTGTGCAAGTTTTTCGTTTAAAAATATAGGGTGCTATGACGAACTATTATAAACTGCAAATATGTAAACGTTATCTTTTTTGGTACAATTTTAAAATCTACTCTAAGTAATCATAATTTTCCTGCATACATTGTCTAGTTGCAAGTTAACCAGCATGTATAAATAATAAATAGCGAAAATAAGTAGACAAATGTTAATTAGAGTTCATCATAAAAGCAATAGATTTATTTAGCACTGCACACTAAGTTCTTTAAGCAGTAAGAAATATAATAAGAACATACTGAAAGTTGTTTAAAAGATTTTGCAATTTAGCTAAATAGAAATATTTAGGAAAAAACTTTCAGGCTGAATTTCTTAAGGCACTGCATAACATGGACATTACATAAAATAATACTCCCGAGATGTTAATAAATGTTCAATAAAATATAAGGAATTGTATTACAGTTTGTATGAAGCAAAATTGTGTTTACCTCGAATATATGTGAAATTGTATGCATAAATTAAATTTTACAGTTTATTTTTAATGAATATCTTTAGAAAAACAAAAATTTATAGTCTTTCCTCATAGACTCATAGCACTGTATGCATTTTAGCAAAAAACTTATCCGCAGAGTTTCATATTTAATTTACTAAAGAACGACACATTTTAGGTATAGAGAAATGTTTACAAAAAAAATTCTATTCCATCAGACCGTTGAAAAATATACAGGCTGTTCTTAAAAAAAAAATTGAAATAGCACGAATTAAACATGGCAACGATTTCGATGGCCACCTTGTAGACTCCAGTTGATATAAAAAACTTTTAGACGTATTGCCTGAAACTCCAAGAAATATTCAATCGAATAAAATTTGAGTCAGCCTTAAGGTGTTGGGCGTTAAAGATTTCGCAAAAATTTCAAAGTTTGTCAATTATCTCAAAAACTAAGATAGATAGGTATAGAGAATATTGATGAAACTGGACATGAATTAAAATGCTAATAATATACAGGTCTTCCATTTAAAAAACTAAACTTGTATCGTGCGCAGCGCAAACTGAACAGCCTGTATACTAGGATATAATTTTGTGTTCTGCAGCATGTCTCCGAATATTTTTTATTTGAAAATCTTTTCTCTAAATTGCCCAGGGAGGGAATTATCGTCCGTTAACGCACTAGGTGGATATGCTGTATAATATAATACATTAATAAAGGACAAATAATTAAAATATGTATAGATAAATAGCTTTAAATAAACATACGTCACCAAAGCCAGAATCAACTCTTACTTTTCATTCATTGTTTTAAGTGTATCTATGCATTTTAATTTGCAAAAACAAAAACCATGAATAAGCTAAACTGGGTTTAGTGAACCCCTCCATATTTCACGCCTGATTTAACCTAAATTATTACGTTCATTACGTTGCTCCTATACGGTGAGCATAATTTAAATGTTAACTCATCACTACACCATTACTAACACCAAACACTAACGCTTCTGAAATTATCTCGTGTAGCTACAAATTGCAAGTTCCAAATCCTTCCTTATGTTTTTAAAGCATATTATTCCTTTCTGCTTTGGGATTTCTCTGTTTTTCCAACTTCATTAATAAGTACATTCTCTTATTCTTATTGGTAATTAAATTTATTGATAATTCTTCAATAATTAAATCCATTGCGCTGAACTTAAGGATATCCAAAAGTATCGGCTTTGTTGTTGCTGGGATTTATTTTATTGGACCCTTCAAGGTCGATTAAATTAGAGAATTTGTGGTAAGGGTAAACAAGAAACATAATTGAATTTCTGATATAAAACTGAAAAAAGCAAATGGAAAACTTTTATATTGTTAATATTTCAGAAATTACTAAGATAAAAATTCCTACATTATTTGAAACTAAATTTTAATTTATGTCATATGTAAAATTATATTTCGGTTTAACAGAAATAAGTGAAACTTTAATATGTTCGAAATATCGATTAATATTGTAGCTAATCGATCACTCGAGCATCTGATCATAGTGTACCGTTCGGTGCCAACTTATACCTATGTCCCCGCGTGGTACACTGTGATTAGTTGGTTGCACCTGCAGAGGCGTTGTGAAAGGAGCTGTGTTAACTATGTACATACATACAAAGAATTGAGTGGACGTTCGGTTATTATCGGTTGATCGGTGTGCGTGTACTATTTATAATGTTCGAGAAACTAGTGGAACCGTCCGGGGGGTATCGCGCAAATGTAGACACAGTACTAATAAAAAAATAATAGATTGTTACCTTTTATTGACGTATCAATGACCATTGCGGTAATGTGCGACTGCCATGGTACGCCGCGTAGTACTGCAACATAAGCAATGCTTCCATTGTCGATTCGGTCAGGCCTCGACGACGGTCTGAAAACTTTCTCGTATACTTTGCAAATGATCGTTCAGCATCTAATGAAGTAAGATTTGCGAAATTCAAATACTTCTGTATCTCTTCTCTGCAGTCTTGAATTCCAGATATAGATCGAACTTTTTCTAAATCCGAATTTTTATTTAAAACTGCACGAAATTTTTGCGCGACATCTGGTCCTTTGGAATCTGTCAAGCGTTCTAGAGCGGCTGCTAAATTGATGTTATTTAACGAGTCTTGTATATTTAAGTGATTTGTATTTTCTAACTGCGAAATAGTTTGTGTCACTACAGAATAGTTTATGGAAATGTCATCTATTTCTTTTTGAACGACCGAATGGGAAAAAAGGTGCTGACTCTAGCGAACCGTTTGAGAATTAGAAGAATTAAGTTTGAAAATTACATCTTTCACTTGGGAATAATATTTGCGATAGTAAGATACTTCCTCGATCCATGTTCCCCATCGCGTCAATACAAGCTGAGGTGGTAGCGAAATTTGCGGATACAATTGCTTGAATACGCGGATATGTTTGGGCTGTTTCACAAACACTTTTTTGGTAGATGATATTAAATCATTCACCCTAGGATACTTGCTTCGAATTGTTTCTGCTACGAGATGACATGCGTGTATGAGACATGTTATGTGAAGACGAGTCGGAAAGCATACTTTTAACATGCTACCAGCTTTCAGCATTGTTGCGGCTCCGTCAGAAACTAACATAGTGATTTGGGCTCCTACGATACAAAATTCTCTTAACATATTTTTTATTATGTTTAGAACGGTTTCGGCATCAGTTCTTTCAATCCTTTTACTGGCCAACAACAAGGAAGCTGCTCGACCATTACGTTTTAAAGGACGCGCCATAATATGAATCAAGCTGTGTTTCTGAGCATCAGTAGTTTCGTCCACAGTGAGCCAGATTTTTTGATTTCTTAACTCGTCTTTGTAAACTCTTTTACTGTACTTTGCACATGTGGTAAATTGTACCGCAATTGTCTTTTTGTTGGTAGCTTCCATGATGGAACATATTTATCCCAAAGAGACGAAGGTTTTCATTATCTACTAGGTGTTGTGGTATGTTGTACGTGCTCAACATGAAAATAAAGTCATGCAAAAATTACCAGTACGGGATATTGTTTCTTAAATTCAATACATGACGTTAACTTTTAATATGACTTCTACATTCAAATGTCGTGCGACCTAGCAACCTTATACCGCAAAATTTGCAACGAATGTGCGAACCTGTAAATTCCAAGCCAGGGAAACGCCAAATATATTTCTCCACATGCGATGCAAGAGGTACACCAAGCTTACGTCCCATGTTTTCGAAAACACGCAATGAGAATCCGATAAATAACCGAACTCCTCAATGTCTACCGCATTATTGAACTCTGCATCCACATACGTACATACACCTCCCCGTATAGGCGTCTCTACGGGTGCAACCGTTTGTCACGCAGGTAGAATAGGTGGTCATTCTGCTTCTCGACTAGTGTACATAGATACGTAGTAACAGTCGACAATAAAGGCGTGTTGCGATTTCGTTCTCTGAATAAGTTTAATTCCACCACAGAGTAACCAAGCCACGAAACACACATTATAGATACAGGGCAAGCAATTCAGTTTATAATCCAAAATCCAAATAAGAAACTGAACTACATCATCTTGCGTGATATGATAGCTTGGCTACGAACGTCGTCATACGAATTAAGTGTTTGTAGGTTTAGTGAACTGTTTCAGTTTCCATGCCCAGTTAAGTATCCGTTTAAATTAGTCAGTTCTCAATACTTAACTTCGCGAGACTGGTTCGTACGAAAATAGAAAGAAAAGTGGACGCGAACGCATTACTGGCAAGAGATGATAGGCATTTGGAATGAACGGCATTGCCAGATCGAAGAAAATCAGCAAACGATTTATCTAGTGAGTTGTGGGTGCATCATAAAATTGCACTTTCAACGAGAACTGTAAGATGCCGTAAAGAAGCGAATTTAAATGGACGTATAGCACGTCGGAAGCCTTTACTGACGCAGGACCACAAGAAAAAGGCGTCTTCAATAGGCAAAAAAGTATGCACATTGGTCTATTGAACACTGATAAGAAATTGTATGGCCCGACGAATCTAATATAGAGATATGTTTGAACACAACTTTATTTCACTTGGCAACTTCATAAAATTACATTTACGTTTTTCGATATCTGTGAAAAGAAATAAATTTCACCTTGATTGCATCGTACCTACAGTCAAATACGGCGGTGGAAGTGTGATGATTTGGGGGTGTATGTCAGCGTCTGTGATTCATTTTAAAGAGCAACATTGCCAAACACAAATGCGGGTCATTAGGAGTATTAAAAAAGAAACTTGCGGAAGAATGGGAAGCTATACCTGTCAACCACCTATTTTGACAATGCCCAATCGCATTAAAGCGTATGGTGTTGCCACAAAATATTAAAATATATTAATAAATTATTGTCTAGAATATGTACATATGTGCAAACAATTTTATTTAAACCATTGTTTCTTTATACATACTACTAGTAATAGAGGTGCCTCAGACATATGGCCAAGGTTATAGTACTAAGCTGTTTTAATAGTTTCTAAAAGTTTAGTATTCCTTTAATTCTATTAGGTACAGATTTTACCCATCTAGGTATTTTCATAATATTTGGGATATTATATCAATTTAAAGTAGGCTATGAGCTATGATATACAAGGCAGGCGCTATAAATTCTCGGCCTGTTTCAGGTAACGCAAATTGAGTACCGCAGGGTCATTAAATCTTTAACAAAAGAAGGGCATACGCATAATCACATTAAACAACGTTTAGACGGCGTTTATGGTAATTTATCTCTTTCATATTCCACTGTAAAAAAGTGGGCAAAATGTTTCCGTTTGGGGCAATAATCCCTTGAAGATGATGGCCAATTGAACTGATAACGCCTTAAAACATTTCAATTATTGAAGAAATGGTATTAGCAGATCGCCATTTGAAAGTAAAGTGAAAATTAGTGCAAGGTGGGTGCCGCATCTTCTTTTTGCTCTCCAACGTGAACGTCGGGTCCAATGTGTGGAGACGACCCGAAACCGACTTTGGAGTCCATTATTACAGGAAATGAGACAATGGTTCTTTATTATGATCTCTTATCCAAAAACGAATTGATGGAATGGTGGCGGCCCCATGAACCTCGTTCCAGAAAGGCAAAAGCCGTTCAATTAACGAAAAAGGTGATGGTCACAATATTCTAGGATTGTGAGAGTATTATACTCATTGACTTTAAAGAGTTTAATACAACTGTCAACAGCACATATTATGCGTTTTTGTTGTATAAATTGAGGGACAATATTCGTACAAAACGTTGAGGAAAATTGATAAAAGGTATTCGATTATTGCACAATGCACCCGTCCATATTGCCGCCATTTTACAAGCTGCCATTCGCGAATACGGCTTTTAAGAATTGGAACATCCACCGTATAGTCCGGACATCGCTCCAAGTGATTATTATTTATTTTATCATTTAAAGAAAGACCTTAGGGGATGTCGTTTTAAGGACGATAATGAGTTGCAAGCAACTGTAATACAACATTTTGAGGAAAAAACCTTAAATTATTTTTATAAGGGTATAGAATTATTAACTGATCGTTGTACTAAATGTATTGAAGTTAGGAGAGATTATATTGAAAAATAAAAATTGATATATTTTACCAAGTTTATTTTTTCTATATTAAGCCGAGAATTTATGGCACTTACCGCGTAAATATCTTTGTATCAAACAATATTGTCTTTTCAGACTGAGTACAAGAAAATTATTTTTTTCTAGGGAAGTATGCACAGATATGATCTACATTCTAGGTGAATGTAACAAAAATTATTTATTTATTACTCGGCCTATGCTAACGAATGTACATACATACAACTGTCGTAAAGATAGAAACTAAGAACTTTCTTAACTAGTTCATTTGTTTAATTTACGTAATTAATTTTATTTATATTTTGTACATGGTACTCTGTGTTTTTGTTCCTTTTGCGAGTCGTCCTTTTTTATTAAATAAACACTATTCACATTTCTTTAGCATTAATTAATTATTTTAATTATTCGCACTTCATATCTGACAATTACGTCTGACACAAAAAACATTTATATTTCAATCATGACCTACTACTAATTAAATTAATATCCGAAATATTATGAAAATGATATCTAGGGGGAAAAAATCCATACATAGTAGGATTAAAGCATTACCTAAACTTCTAGAAACTGCTAACACCACCCAATAGCATACGTTTGAAGAGATAATTGAGAAATAGGAACGTGATTGTGATGAAATTGAAATTTTTATACCTAGTTACCACGAATCAGGATATGTCGAAAATACAAAATATCTCGAAAATGATTAGCTTTTGGTATAGAAAATGTTTTACGTAATTAATGCAAAATGTCATGAACAATTAAAAAGGCATAGAGGACGTCCCGTTTTAGATACTGACATGATCAAGAAGTCCTCTCTAAGTAAAAATATGTTAAGCTCTCGTGGTCAGTTAATACGCAAAATGGAAAGCAAAGTATCAAATACATTTACGTGCATAGAAATCGACCACTTCGTACTTTTTACATTATTCTTTTTTAGAAACTAGACCTCAAATCAAAATAAAACTTAAGCTCTATAATTTTCCTTGGAATTTCCGACGTAATTAATTAATGAAAATTAAAATATATGTAACATATAATATCTAGGTATTAAGAGAGAACGAATCTTGCGTAGTCTTCGTGGCGTAGTGGTTAACGCGTCTACCCGGCAAACAGGGGATGCGAGATTCGATTCCTCGCCGGGGGCATATTTTAATTTTCATTAATTAATTACGTCGGAAATTATAGAATTCATAATTCACTGATGAGAGCCAAAATATGTTGATTAAAGCTTAAGCTGTTTGGGAAATCATTTATTACACCTTAATATGAGCATAAATTTATGAAGAGTGCTTATTTTCATCCTCAAGTGCAGAAGCCAATAACAAGAGCAGCGCATATTTACATGGGTATCGTCACAAGTAAAACTTTTCATAGATTGCAGCTATTATCTTTACGTTAATTTGCACATAACTCGCTTTTCAGTGTTTTATCAGTTACTAAGTGTATTAGTAAAATGTATACTGCCCTGAAAAAAGCGGCGTAAGCGGTCCTTTTAATCGAAAAGGGGCTCTGTCGGGAAGCTGTTGCCTGACGTCTGAATGTAACACGCTCAGCGGTTCGAAGGGTATGTAAACGTTATGAGGAGACTGGGTCCTTCCGTCGACGACCAGGAACAGGCAGAAAGCGATTTACAACGGAGCGAACATGTCATCCCCAGAAGAAACAACACCGAATTTGATTAGATCTATGCCTAATCATATGCGGGATGTTATTGGGGCAAGAGGGGGTTATATCCATTATTAGAAACTAAGAGTTGTTACCGAATGATCTTGTTTAAGTCCTAAGAAAACCTCAGTCTTTGTGAAATAAAATGTTAATTTATTTCATGCATTTCAGAACTTCTCGTTGAGAATACGGAAGGAATTCTAATTAATTTAGGCTCATGTTAAAGCGAATTAAATGATCCTTTAAACGGCATAAGTTTATTTAATCTGAGATGTACGTAGTTTCTAAAAAATAAAATAACTAAATTCAAAACTGCGAAATGGTCGATTTCTATTCACGTAAGTGTATTTTGCAAACTATAGTTATTTCTGCAGAACACAGCAAACACAATTTTTCGGAAATATTCTGAAAACCGCGCAGAGTGACTGTAGATTCTCCAGTAGAAACCAAATATAGACTAATATACAGGTGTTCCATTCAAAAGAACATACCAATAGTAAAGGAGCTATCGAAGAATCTCGCAAAGTTGTCTCACCCTGTATGACATAAAGTGACAACTTAGATAATTATGGAAAAATATAAGCAAATGTCAAATATTTTTATTGTTGTTATACTATTGGGTGAAGCGTCCGGTTACGGAATACACCTCGCACTTCTAGGCATCGATTACTGCGATCGTTAGTCAATCCTACTAGAAGTTTGCCGAATTCAGAGGTGTTCCAACCTCCGGTAGCAGTACCGTACCTAAAAGGGGGTGGTCATGCTGACCCCTTTACTCTTAATCAGTGAACAAACACGTGTGCTGGATCAGCTGTTAATGCTTTCTTTAGCCCCATTGTTGTTATTACAAACAGCGCCACCATCTGAAGAAGAAAATATTAAAGCGAGATTCGATTAACTTAGAAAGGGCGACAAATTGTGGACGGCCCTGGGTGGTAAAAGTTCTAGGCACGCCACTGTCCGGTAGGGATTGATATCGTGTCAAACATCGTACTGTCACGGGGCCTTTGGTTTTACTTCCTTATCCGAAAAGAAGGCATACTCCGATTTCTATCCATAATTGAAAACAAATCGTCCCAGCCGGATTTGAACCTGCGCCATTCAGACCGGAAGGCAGGTATGCTAACCGTTTGACCACCGAGACCGTCAAAATATTTTTGTAAAATGTTGATTTTTTCGAAATTTTGAGACAGTAATAGGAAAGATATAGTACGTCAGTGCTTTTGCGATATTAAATATATTGTAAACAGTATCCTCAACCGCAAAACTGCACTTACGTCTCTTGTACACAAATCACTATTAAAATAAAATAATCAAGTTAATAAAACACAATTATTTTTAATATATATGGCTTCCATTGATGAATATTGAAAAATCGATATTTCTTTGATTTTACCGATGTAATTAAATTTTATTAATGAAATAAAAATCCCGTTTACGGGTGGGCGCGCTATCACTAACCACAGAGTCTTTTGTAGATTCGAATTAAATAACCTTCATACATCTAGATTATTTAAAGGATTCGAAACTACAAAAGACTGTGGTGTAGTGGTAGCGCACCCGCCCCGCAAACGTAAGTCGTAGGTTCTATTCTACCGGCGTCTAATGAGATTTTATTTCACTAATGAACCTTATTTACATCCGTAAAATCAAGGCGTAACTTCCCTCTTCTTCGAAATTGATGTCAGTGATATCAGTTTTGTAATAAATGTAATTTTTTTTACAATTAAATATTGTCATAGTTCATCTATACTACACTATGTGGCAAGCATTACGATCAATAGAACTAGATGTTAGCACAATATTAATAGGACTTCAAAAATGACGAAAAGTCTAGTGGTACTTCAGTTTCAGAACAAGCAAAAGCTTTTATAAAGAATTTTTTTTTGGAAATCCATAACAATAGCTATTTATGGTATAAATGAATAAGACGAATTTTATCCACGAAAAAATAGTTTAGCGCACGCGGCGAAGTCGAGTGCGATAATGTTTTTGAGTGGATAAAATCGCCTTATTCACGTGTATCATACAATATTTTTTCCAATTACCCTGAATTTTCTACTTTATTCACACTATTGACAACACCTTTGAAATTTTTGTTGCTATGGATGGCTTGTTTATAAAACATGTTACACTTCATGCAAATTCTTCAATTGGCCGATTTAAGAGTCTGAAAGTGTGTTTGAAATGGCAAATAACCAGGAATAAAGCATATCACAAGATGTTCTGAACCAAGCTGCGATTGCAGTATCCAATTTATTGTCAGAAAAATCAAAATTAGTTTACCAAAAGGAGAATAAAACATTTTGTGAATGGAAGACAATAAAAAATGTGAAAACTGTTAACGAGGAAATACTGCTAGCCTATTTCTTAGAAAAATCAAAGAAAGTAAAGGTGTTATGGTGTCGTTACTCAATGCTCAGAGCAACGCTATCCATTAATGAAAATATTGATATTTGCAAGTAAGTGAACCTAGATATTCTAAATTAGATTTAACTATTATGGAGTTTTGCAGGTTTTCAAAGCTCATCGCTTTTATAAAAAGACAGACTTCAGGTTACGAACCAAAAAAGTCTCGAACATTTGAAAAAACAGATTTCTACAAATTTTTATCCGATGCTCCTAATGAAATGTACTTATGTATGCAGCTAAGAATTTTTATAATCATTCTTGAAATACGTTTCCAATTTTTCATTTTTTATAACTATACAAAATTCTTGTTGAGGATATTGATGAGAATGAGTCTGTTCTAATAATTTCGCTTCCGGACACTAGAAAAATAAGAAACGCACATTTACAATTATCAATGAAGACTGTCAAGTTAATTTAATAGAAAATTACAAGAAGTACAAAAATTTACGTCCACAAAATGTACCACACAGAAATTTTTTTCTCTGTTATCGAAATCAAAAGTGCACAATACAACCTATCGGTATCAACATTTTTGCAAAAACACCACGAATGATAGCGAAATATTTGAAGTTACATAATTATGATCTTTATACCGGGCACTGTTTTCGACGGACTTCCGCAAATTAACTAGCCAATGCAGGAGTTGACTTATTAACTTTTAAAAGGCATAGAGGGTGGAAGTCTTCTACAGTGGCAGAACACTATATCGACGAATCAGTTGCTCAAAAAATATCCACGTCAAGAAAAATTTTAGCAATGTAAATTCAACAACGAAAGCAGAGTCAACTTTCCTTCTTTAAGTGTTCATCATATTAGCAATAGTACAATTAACATTTATGTAAATGAATTATCTAAGCAATAAAATTTTTTGAAAATTGAGGGGAATTGAAAAAAAATATTGTGATACACGTGGAAAAAGAAATTTTATCCACTCAAAAACATTATTCACTTATACCATAAATAGCTATTTTACTCTTTACATCTATCTGACAGTGCATGTGCATATAATGTATTTAAACTAAGACTAAATGATTATGTAAATCCCGGTCGATATACTGGTCAAGATGGTGCGGATTCATGGTCTGCATATTCCCCCCTCGAAATCTGATCTTGTTTAAGTCCTACGAAAATCTATTTTTATCTATGGCATCGTTTGAAAACACTTTATTATGCGATTTCAATCAAAAACGAACGTCAGGTTTCTCGAAGAAATAAAAATAACCATGGCGTTATGTATTGTAATGATTTTACTGTGCTGACATATTTAGTGAGAAGGTGTACAGTTTTTTAAGTTCACCAGTGTTAACATTTTTGTTGCATCCAGTTTCAAGTTTGGAAGATGAAGCAGCGTTGGTGACACTTCTCTCGAAATTTCCTTAGCTTATTTTTGTATCTTTATCTTACACATTATTGTAAGAATACTATTTTAAAAAAAAGGGCTGTCAATAACAAATGACGAGTAAATCGAAATTTTACTATAGCCTAAGCTAATTATATTGCTTTCTATAAAATTTATTAAACGTATTTAGTGAACTTGCAAGTATTTTTACTCACTTGCATTATTTAGAACTCTAAATTACAAAGGAAACCATGGTATTTTTACAAAATTTTTTTCAAAATTCACCTGTGTCACTGTAGACATGTAATCCCTTCGAAGTGCGAATCAGGAACGTTATGGTAGTTACCTTATTATTTGAGAAATGAACATTGGATATCAGTACATATGTATATACAATGAAAACAGGAACCTTGATTTTTTTAACTGAAAGAAAAACTATCAAAATTTATGAGTTAAAATTAATGAGTTAAAAAAAATCGAAAATTTCACTGACATAAGCATATAATTGTATATTTCTACAAAACTCGATTGACTTGGAGCTTCAAAGTTTGGAAAATTAACTACGCGGAATTTTTAAGAAAGAACATCAAATTTGGAGCACATTTCGCACTTTTCTCAGGACAGAAGTTCGAAAAAGATTTCTTTCGCTATATTTATTTTGAAAAAACTTGCGAGTAGAAGATATTCATTTTGGTCAGTTACTTAATGATTTGAAAATCATTTAATATTTTAGTCAATTGTTAAAAATTCAAATTTGTAAAATCGATATAGACTTTTGAAATAATAATTTGTTATATTCTTTTGGCGCCCAAATTTTTATTTCTTTTAAGATTAATTTCAATAATAATTACGAATTTTTTTTTAATTCCATTCATTTAGTTTTGTATTTCGATTTTCCATGGGAAAATTTTAAAAGATTAATTTAATTATTATTACAATATAATTCTACAGGAGTGTTTAATCGCATAAGACGAGAGTAGAAAATGTGTTGTATGACGTGGTGAGCATTTCGAATATCTTCTAAGAACTGTTTTCAACATTTGTTTCAATTAATAATTATACAAAATTCTGTTAAATGAACAATTATTTATTTATTCTATTGTTTAGTTGTATCTGGCATTTTATTTTTGTACATACATATGTAACTCTTTAATTGAACACATTGGGTCCATGGTTTAAGGAACTTTATGGAATTTATTTTAATCAGAAGAACGCGGCTATATACATATAAGGAAAGAAAATGTCTCTATACGAAAAAGCGTACATGCGACAACGGTAAACGCGAATGGGTGTCGGATGGAAGTCGACAGCTCACGACGGTTACCGATGTCAGTTACGAAGTAGAGTGCATTATGTGCGGACGGTCTTAGTAAGAATTTCTAGAGTATTTATTTTTCTTTTCTTTTATTTCATCAGAATATGTTTTTATTTTCGTCTTTAGAATTTCCAGGCGACCGTAACTTACAACAAATTATTACGTGTGTTCTTGCACACAGTAGGTCTACATTCCAACGTTGTTAGCGTACTAACGTACTAACACACGACTCGCATCGAATCGATCGGATTCCACTCAATCCCCTCCTCGCTCTCTCGCCGTACATATATGGATGTAGCTAATTTCACATTTTCTCAATGTGTATAGCCAGTCCAACATTTTCAAGATATCCCCACAAAAATACTATTTTTTAAATCCAACATCGTCAGCATAATTTTCAGTAGTTATGAAAAATGTTAATATTAACTAGAAATGGAATAATTAGCAGAAAAGTGGTAAACAAGATAGACAGCAATGTACTTTTCTCATTGATTCCAATAGGAGAGTATAGAATCAATTTTCGCTAAGAGTATTTTCAAAAAGTATCTCTTTAAAAGTAACTTTTAATTTATTTTATAGCCAAGCACGCCTTGGCGAAGTAGGTTCTTGAATGGGTGAATGCATATGCAACCAGTTGAACACTGCGGCTCAGTAAGAAGGTAGCGTGATGTGCCCCCCCCCCCCCATCTGTTTCTTTTAGATTTATGAATAGTTGTAAATGAAGTTGGAAATTAAATATATTAAAACAGTATTAAAGAAGTATTTGTTTATAGTGTGCATTGATCGTGATCTGTTATAGAAATATCATCAAAACAAGAAATACCAACGGACCCGTATGCTCCAGTTGTGTTGTTCCTGCTTTGAGATTAGAAATTCATAGAACAGTTGGTACGAATTTAGAATTCCTAATAGTTTTTGCTAAAAAGCAGGTGTTTAAAATTTCAACGATGGATAAATACTGTAACTTGATTTGTTACTACTTGCGATGAACTATATAAGTAAAAGTAAAGTGTTTTTGTTTGTTTTTCGACTTATTCTTGGTAATATTTTGACTATGATTTGCTTCCGTTAATGCTACCTACCGATGGAACAACATAAGTCTGCATACCTATTGATTTAATCCACAACAGAAAATACTGAACAATATATTTCTTTAATACTCTCGTAGAACAAAAAAGTAATGCTGCATTTGATTTGAATAACAAAGACGTCATAGTTATCTGTAGTCATGTTATTTTCTCTTAAATTTATGCATAAATTAGTATTCAATTAAAATGTAATTAAATGACGAGTAGAAATATTTTTGGTAATACCTAACTGTTAGACAATGCACTTTTATTTGAATTTTAAAATTAAGTTATGGAGATATTGTTTTAGGTTTCCGCGGCCATTGTCCAATGTAGATTGGTTTCCGGGCTGTAGTAGAAATTGCTTTTTGCTCAAAGCAGCGTGGAGCATCAAATGCAGCAGCCTAGAGAAAGCTTCATGCTCAATGAGAGCAAAACGTCGGCAGACTAGTGCAATTTCTATACGGTACTTATTTCAAAAATTAGTACCACCAATTAGTAACAACAACAGGCATTGATGATACTATCATCACAATAAGGACATTCATTAGTTTCATTGAGTTACAGCGCTAGCTTTAACAAAATGAATTTGTTGCATATAATAGGATTATTTCATGTGTTTTCTTTGGCAGTATTATAAAATCAAACAGCTTCAACGAGGGAACTAGATAGTATTCAAATCTAATCAGTAACGGTAGAAGTAGTTATAAAACAATGCCGTATAATGATCCTTTTTCTTCAATTATCGAAGTAATGGATTACATACAGAACAAACTCAAATAAAATTTACAGCTTTCCAACGTTTTCTATATAGATATCCATACACCATCCATGCACATACGTATTTGGTAACGTTATTAAAATACTCTTTACGCTTTATTTACGCTGTATTTCTACACTATATAGGTACGTAATCGGACTTACCAAAATATAGAATTTGGTTTACAGTTAGTGCTATAGATAGATTCAGACACAAATATTCCAACAGAAGAAAAATCCACCCTATCAAAGAACGGCACTGATATCATTACAATCTGTTCGCACCTAACTTGATGTATTTCACACTGGCTATAATGGCGAGTAAGCAATCCTCCAATGTAGAGATACATTTCATATGCTTTCATTTCCTTGAATCGTGGCAGTTTGCTGAACCAAGTAAAAAAGTGAGTACACTCAACCAAATATATTAGGATGCCAGCACATTTCTGCAATAAAAATACATATATTATTTCATATATTCACTATATCAGTAGAAAATGCCACAAACAAAAAAGCTTTTTATTAAGTTTATTTCTTTAATATGAATTTAGTTTTGTATAAGTAATTTTTCTTTGAATATTAACTATACCATGTTGTGTACAAATAGTTATGTAACGTAGTACACAGGAGTATGTAATTTTATATAGGATAGAGTGGGGCAGGATCGGACATGGGGCACCTCTGGACATTTTCAATTTGCCGCCTTCTGTAACATTTAGGAGAATGCCGACAGAGGTGTTAATAGCAGTCGTGAACTTAGCTCTGTGTGAAAATTTTCATAGTGTTATATCGAGTTTTGTTTAAGACATTTGCAGACAAGTGAAAGTGACTCATTAAAGTAAGTATTCGCTGTACTATTTTTAAGGCCACAACATTTTTCATAATCAATTAATTAAGTACTTTAAATATTAAATTGAAAGTAATGTATGTTTATGCGTAACATAACCTACGTAGGCGTAAAATGCACTTTGAGCAGGTGGGGTAAACCCGGACAGTGGAAGTAGGAGTACATTCGCACACTGACCGGACCTCCCCCACTGTATATATTAAATGGAGAATTTTTGGACGATTCTAAAATATCTAGCTTTATTGCTTCTTAAACTTTTAAATGTATGGATTTACTTTTAGGATGGCTCGAAAATATGTCAAATAGAGAAATACACCTGAAGTTTCTGAGAGACAATTAAAATTGCCGTTTCAAATGTATTGAGCAAAACCACGTCAATTAGAACTGCAGCAATTGCATTTGATATAAAAAAATCTAGTTTACATGGCAGAGTTTCGCAAAGTAAAATGCAGGAAATTGCAATTGATCCTGGAAACGAAAGAGATCAAAGGCCATCTGATCTGTCTAAGTACGCAACTCGTTAAGTTTTTTCAAAAAGTGGGGAAACTAAATTGGAATTGTATCTGAAACAGTCTTTCCAATCTCTAAATGGCTTGGCATACACAGCGACTCGCAAGTTGGCGCACGAATACTCCTTAAAATTGGGGAAAAGGATTCCGAAGGAATGGCACGTAAATCAAACTGCGGGTATCGAATGGATGAGGTAATTCATGAATCGGCATCTGAGACTTTCTTTACACAAACTAGAGAATACACAATCACTTCTACGAGACACTCATTACTACATGAAATTATTGCTAAGGTCACAGGTTCGCGCGTAATTATACTTTCAAATACATTTGTGAAACCTGCAGATATTAAGCCATTTCCTAAAGCTGCACCGAGGAAAATTAATAGAAAGTCACGATTGGGCAAATCAAGAATTTATAGGAGCACTCCAGAGAAACTCAAAGTTGAAAAAATGTAAGCACATCGGAAATTAAAATGGGAAGAAGAAATAACATGCCTACAGTTAAAAAGAAACGCAGGAAACGTATGATCAAGAAAGGAGATTCTTCTTCATCTGACTCAGATTCTAAACAAGGGCTCAAGAAACACAAATCTGAAGCGTGTTCAACTGACTGAAAGACTGAGATGGAACCACCTGAAAATGCAGAAGAAGCTGTTTGGTAATTTACACTTTGGTTAAATACATACGTATTAGATAATTTTAAGGTTTGCTATTTTTTCTTTTCTCAATGATTAGCAGATCGTGTGTGAGGATTATGTTCTAGTAAAGTTTCCAACAAAAAAGGAAGTAATTCACTATGTAGGACAGGTTATAGGATTCTGCGTATGCGGTGAATTTACAGTTAAATATCTACGTCATTCAAGAAGACGTTTCCATTTTCCTACTGCCGATGACATTTCCGTAGTTTCAAGAAGTGATATAGAATCGAAGTTGCCCAAGCCTGTCTATTCCAAAAACATCCCGCTTGGCTGCATTTCTTAAGTTTAATGTTAACTTTGATTATCTGAATATTAAATAAAATATTGTTAATTTTATACTTTTTAACTTGTCCGAATGTACCCCGGCGTTGTCTAATACAGTTGAATGAAGGACGTGCACGATAACGAATGAAGTGGGCGTCCAGGTTTGGTTAATGAAGAATTGGTTCGTGCAGTTGAAGAACTCGTAAAGGAAAACCGTAAGACTACAATATCTGATCTTTCTACGAAATTTCCGCAAATTTCAAGAGCACTTCTTCATGAAATTGTTTCTGAAAAACTGAATTTTCGAAAACTGTGTGCTCGTTGGGTGCTGAAAACTCTTACAGAGCAACACAAAAAAATAGCGTTAGGGCAGTGCACTTGATTTTTTGACACGTTACAACAAAGATGGTGATGATTTTCTAAGCAAGATAGTAACCGGGGATGAGACTTGTGTCGCTTATGAATCCCCTGAATCGAAACGACAATCAATGGAATGAAGGCACACTTCGTCACCAGTCACCACTAAAGCCAAGCAAATCTTGACACCTCGAAAAATAACATGCATATTTTTTTGGGATACACACGGCATTCTACTGGTGCATTTTTTTACCGCGAGACGAAACAATCAATACAAATGTTTACTGTGAGACGACTGAAATTTGTTTTAACGCAAAACATCCAGGACAGTTGGCAATTGAACATTTCATCAATGTTGGATTGTTTCCTAATGATTATGACCAACTTGGATATCTCCAAAGTTGGATGACATTTTAAAAAACTACATTAACTACATTCTCATTGCTGGATACTCTATTTTTGAAAGAGAATTGCGTTACAATACACGTTTTCCTAAATATCTTGAAAAGTATTCGTTTTAGATGCGTAATGAATATTACATTTTCTTTGTTTCTTTTGTAAGAGCAATTTGACAAGAGAAAAATAGTAGTTATATAAAAAAATTGTTTTGACACTTTTTCCATTTGAAATTCAATCGTAATTGTCGGACACGCTGTATAATGTTTTCGAAATATTTATTCGGTTTTTAATCTTACTCCACGCGGTCAACAGTTCTGCAAATTTCAAGTTCTGAAAGTTCATCCAACAAACCTTAAGATTGAATTAGGAATTCAAAAAATGTTATATATACTTCCGGTACAACCGGAAGTCTTAGATAATTAAATATATTTTAGTTCAATAGTACATGTAGGCTTTAGTATATTACCAAATTGTCTGAATGTTTTAATGCATACTTTTTCATATATCAATCGATGCAGTTCCTCGTGGGACATCCTGACACCAACAAACACAAAACGGGTCATTAACCATTCTGAATATAGAATCTAAATACATCTGCAGTCCTTAGAATAACTATTACATGATTGTATGTAAGCGCTGCTGTTGAGACTGTGCAGGAGACTTAACAGGAAACTAATGTTTTCTGCAGTTGTTCTGTATATCAAACAAATTAGGTGTATTGCATCAAGCTATAACAAGCGCCTTGTTGCAAAAAAGTGTATACTAGTTCATGATACCAAACACAATTACTTAAAGCCTAAACAGAAGCGAACATTTTTTTCCGCATTCAAAGTCATAAGATCTACGTACAGATTTGGCAGAAACTGCACACGACTCGTGTATATACTAGAAAGAGATAGTTGCATATAATGTAATTCAATCGTTTGTACGGTTACCGTCTCACTATTCCACCGCTTTGTGCCTGACTTTAATTCAGAATTAATATTATCTACACTTCATGGCAAAATTCGTTCCTATTTTTGTGAAATTTATTTGTTTTTCAAATCGAAAAGCTCAAAGTTCTACAGTTACTATCAAGAAAATCGTAAAACAAAATAATAAACGGTTGAATGCATACTCCGTTCGTCAGCAATTCTACCTAACAGCGGAGCCTCGCAAGTTTCAACCATCAAATCTGTATTTCCTGTTTTACTACTACGACAAAATTAATATTTTAGAGAAAAAATACGCTGCTAAGTATTTTACCACTTGTTTCAAGAAGATCGACTACATATCAATAAAGTTGTACTTACCATAAGCATATGTGCCAGATCCATTTTAGATTTATTTTTCAAATTGTACGTGAATCTGTATAAATATTTATATGGATTTGCAAAATCTCCCTTTACGTGTATATCAGGTACTTTATCGTAACGATTTTGAAACTGCGCCTCTCCAATATCAAATTGATATTTTGCACCTAAAAAGAGCATTCGCATGGCTACGTATTCGAACGATGATATGTTCCAGAAGTTCCTTTGAAGACCATAGCACTCCCAAACATGATATTCGTACCAGGACTTATCGCGGCACTCATAGCTACAGAAAATGGCAACGTCGCAGTATGGACACCTACAAAAATGAATGTGAAGCATTTCTGCATACTTCCTCGATAGAATTTCATTTCATGGTTAAAATCTTTAAATATCGACGTATACACGTTGCGACACAGATCGGCTGTACATGCAACATGAAGAAAACAACGCAGTTCGACAATAACGCATATATCGATTATATTCGCCAGCACGAGTTCGTTCGACAGAGCCAGAGCGGATGCAAGAGGAGATACAGCTAGTAACGTTGTCGTAAAGTGGTTTAGAATTTTTATTTATTTTGTACATAATTATGTAGAGTATTTATTTTTATTTTCTTTTATTTCATCAGAATACTTTTCATTTCCTATTTAGAATTACTTTTTGGTTTGGTATACGCCTCCTAGCAGCAACAACATAACTATGAGAACTCATTTTCAACATAATTTGCGAATACATAATACGTAAGTTCCGTAATCGTTCTCTGTCCTAACGAAATTATACCTACTGCCTCTGTTAACGCACTGAAGGCATACGCTGCTGGGGGAGAAGAGTGTAACCGTAGTAGGGGGTTGCGGGATGGGGGATGCGGACGCTGAGTCACAATCGCCACGATGCACATACGTACATAGTATTCCACTGCAATTGAAAGCCCGTATGTACAGCCGCTCAGTGTCGCAACGTGTATACATAGACTAGAAATAAGATTCATTTAGTTCGTAAACAGGAAAACATTACTTACGTAACAAAATAAGTAATAATTCTGAGGCACTTATGACATCGGTAAACACCGTAGGAATCGTTCGAGGTATTCGGTTTGTCAGTGAACACTAACGATCTTTCTACGCTCAACACTTCTCCCCGTTTGATCTTGGAGTTTGCTTCAACAAACCGATTACGTAATTTGTTAAACCTGAAATAAATTTGTGAATACTGAAATAGTAAACAATAATCGTTATAAAAAAAAAACAAAATATCTGTATACTTGATTGTAATCTTATTCGATGTTGTAAACGTTTCGTTAGCACAGTGCTCAAATTTTATTGGTGCAAATTTCGGGTCAGACGAATAATTAGCATATCCACATTCGAACAATTTTCCCGGTTCCCTAGTACTTAACCGATGAATTACTTGAATTAAACTTGTTATTTGACCAGTTTTTCTAAAAAAAATTAAATACTAATTATTTCACTTACAACGTTAATGCATTTCTTACCTGAAATAGCTGAAAAAATACTTAAATAAATCAAATTCGTCAGTAAAATTTGGTTTGATTGATTCCTCAAAAATAAAAATGCCTGAAACACCGCTATCGCTGTCTTCTAAACATAAATAAATAACAGTATTATATATTTCAAATATCCGATACATGTTATACAATTCATATTATTCAGTTCAATATTTCAAACACTTAAACAGAGAACGGCAAAATTGTATGGGATGACGTCAGCCGCAGCAGAGCCGTGTGCAGAGCATGTGATGTAGGCGGTAGTTATTTCAAGATCGAGGAATCAGTGAATGGTATGCAGTCGTAGTATTCGCATCAAGCTTTCTCCTCAAATTATTCTACAGATACTTACTATCTCTATTCTTTATTTTGTTATTAGGTTTTTAAGGTGTTTATTTTCCATATTAAACACTTAACAGCGACGATACAATATTTCGAAAGTCAAAATATAAAATTGAGAGACGCGTTCAATACATTAAACGACATATTCAATAAATTCCGGGGGATATTAGAAATAAACTGATTAAGTTGATGTAGTATTAAGCAGAAACCCCGTTTTAAATACACTAAACCAATTATCTACACGAGAATTACAAAATTCAAATACAACGGTACTTCGGTTTACGGAATTAATGTTTTCCAAAAACATTTCGTAATCCGAAATTTCGTAACTGGAATCAAATATTCTTATAAGAAATAAAGGAAATAGATAATCCGTTCCCATAACCAAAAAAATAATCAGAAATTCATTTTATGTATTTTAAATACAATAGACATATAGAAAATAAAGTTATGTAGAAAAATCAATAATAACTAAAGCTGGCCACGAGCGGTACCGCGCAGTAGAGTCCACCAGGCCTCGCGTTCCAGTAGAGTTATTCTGCTAATAGAGATGTTTGCTGCCGCAAATAATTTCGCTCATCTTTTAAATAAAAATTAAATAACACGTGCTCAAACACTTACCATTTTAAGAGTCCTCCGTGAAATCACAAAGTCAATAATGTCTGTTAAAATATCCTGCAACTTTAAAGATATGTTTCAACTTTTTGGTTTCGAAAAACTAGTACGGCATGGGGAAAAAATGCGTTTATATGCGAGAACGAACGTTTTACATCTAGTGACTAAAAAAACTTTCAAAAAAACTTAACGACCCCCCCTTTGTTTTGGACGCCCTTCACTTGTGTTTTTTAATTCCCCAAAATCAAAATTTTTTCCCCTCAAAAACACTTTCAAATTTTTTTTTAAAACAGAAACTTTTTTTTTGCGCCCTTAAAATCGCGCATAGCTGTGGGGAAAAAGGGTTGCCTATTTGTAGAGTTTCCCTTCTAACGGCCCGCAAAGGATTTTGAAATTTTTTCCCTTTTGCTCTGCTAGGCCCAAAATTTAATTTTTCGTGAATGATTTTTAAATCCTTTTTTAAACCTGACTATTTAAAAATTTCGCTGGTTTTTTGTGGATAGCGGCAGCTTCCTTTTTTTACGAATTGTAAAACCACTTTCTTAATTTTGTAAAAAATATTTTGTAAAAAAACCCGGGCCTGCCCCATTTTTCCCCAAACGATTTAAATATTTTCTGGTGGCCCCTGGTATACGGGGGCACAGTCTGGGGAAATTCGCAAATTTTACGTTTCCGGTGATTTGACAAATACGGCTTTGGTTTTGCATTTTTAAAGCGTCTACCCAGGATAACTTTTTCTGATACTTCCGCCACAAATTGGACTAATAATTTTAAACAAAAAATTTGTGAAAACAAATTAGCAGAATGCTTTTTAAAAAACCGGGGCCTACGGGGAAAGCATTTTTGCAGCCCCAAATCACTCATAGCTCAAGGGGTTGGGTTTGTTGAAAGTTCAAACTTGCCCAAATGTATTTAAACAAATTTTGGGAAATTTTTCGGAGTAAACTGTTGTAGCGTTTTGGAGACTAATAAAATTGAATGCCTTTGATGGGGTTTCCAATTTGCGTGCCATTAATTAAGAACGGGGAAATGTTTTTTCCGATCTTTTGTTTCGTCGACACAAAACCCAAAATTTTTTGATCTTTAAAATCCGATTTTTTTTTTTGTTCAATATGTTCGCGCGAAAGATAAAACCAAATTTCATCGAAACGATTTTTCATTTTGGAAATTTTTGCACTCCGAATATTTTTTTCCAAAAGCAGAAAAAAATGGCCCTTGTTAGAAAATTAGGGGTAAATTACATGCGTAAACGTAACGCATAAATTAAATAAAAAAATTTTTCATTGCCCTTGGCGAAATTTTTCTTTTTGAGACATATTTTTCATATTTCGTGTCTTAGAAAATTTTGTCGGGCCAACAAAAAGGGGGTTTTAAAATTTTCCCCATTTAATTTTAGCACCTTCATATTTTAAGTCGGGAATTTCTGCAAAAAATTTTCAAAGGGTTTGTCCGCCGCCCGGTGTTTTGCTGACAAAAAATCAAAATTTTTTTTTGGGACAGAAAAACAATTGCGCAAATGCCCGGGCAGCAAAAATGTCCGTATTTGCCCCGCAGACAAGAAATCTACCTTTCCTCTCTTTTTCCCAAAACTGTTCTACCTGATGCGCGGTACCGCTGTGGCCAGCGTTAATAAAACTCAAAATTGAAAATTAAAAAGAAAAAATTTCACTTACTTTACGCTTTTGGTTTAAATGGGGGACTCTTTCGGGCGTTTTGGAAGACTTTGGGGGGGCTTAAAAAAATATAGTTCCAAAAATTCGACGGCAAAATAAAAAATTGTTTGACCGCAGAACGGGGGGCTTTGTTTTTTAAAAAAGATTTTACACAAAGAAAAAAGGAAATTTTCGGATAAAGTAAAATAATTTTAATTAGAATTAAAGTCGGGATGCGAAGCGGTGGCGTAGTGGGAAGTTAAAAACAAAAAACCATCGTTTTAAAATATTGTATAAAACTAACTTTTTCCAGCAGGGTCCACAAAAGTCCCCCGGGGAAAAATTTTTCCCGGGAATCTGTAAAATTTCAACCGCGTTGCTTTTCCCGGGGGAGTACACATTTTAATTTTTTTTTCCGCTTGGGGAATTGTAAAATTAAAATGAACTTTTTTTCCAATCCCGGGAAAGAAGTCTAATTTAAAAAAGAATTTGTTTTACTGCAAAAAAATATAGAAAAGTCTCTTGTGGTAATGGCAAATTCATTTCTCTTTTCTCCTACTTGAAAAAAAATTTTTATTACATTTTATACATTTTCTATTTAAATTTTTAAATTTAAATTATAAATTTCGTTTTAAATACATTTATAAAAATTTTAGCCCCCCAAAATATGCAACAACACTAGTGTTTTTCTTTGTTTTTTAAAAATTTAAAGCTCCCCTTTAACAAAATCTGTTCTGTTCTAAAGGGCCATAAAATCTTTTGGGGTTTGTGATGCGGGTTTTCTAAATCCCTTCAAGATCCTTCTTTTTTAAAAGTCGTTATATTTTGGGCCTTTTTTGTATTAGTAAATGGAAAATTCCCCCCCCAAATTTTTTGGACCCGGACCCCCTTTTGGGTGTTGTGACCTTTTTTAAATCTGATCGTATCCTGGGAAAATTTTTTTAAAATTTCCCGTAAATTTAAGATTGGGGAAGTTACCCTAAAGAGGGTATTTCCACGGATGGTTTCTGTTAAGCAGGGGAACAGGCCCTGGTTTTGAGTACGAGGAGGGATGGCATCTGCGAAAATTTTCTCCCAAAAATTTTGCTTAGAAAGGGACATAGTTGTCCATACAACTGGAACAAAATAAATTTTTCGTGCCCTTTGAATTCAAGATCGGATAGGGGCTTCATTCTTCCTTTCCCAAAGGGGGCTATAAAATTTGAGACGACCCCGACGTATATTTTGCCGGGGCAGCTAAAAAACGTGACTTTTTTTAAGTAAAACATGTAAAAATTTATCTTTTTTTTTTTTTTTCATTGTTGCTTGTGTTTTTATTTTGTGAAATTTTATTTACCCACATTTCTCCTGTTTTTGGGGCAATTTTCCTTTTGGGGAAAAAAAATGTTTATTATTATTATTTTTTTTTTTTTTAATTATTATTTGTTAAAATGTTTACGAGTTTAGCCCCAACCCCTTTTACGATTTTCCCGGGGTTTCATCACTTAAATTTTTAAATCATTTTTTTGCTGATTTTTTAAAAAATTTTTTTAAATTTTTTAAAAACGAAACTAGGATGGTAAATATCCGTTGATTGAAAGTAAGAAAAGATAACTTTACGGTTGGATTTTAGGTCAATTTTTCAGTACAGTGCCGCCTTTGAACCAAAGATAATTTAAAACATTTATGTCTCGATACATCTGAATTATCTTCTAGATAACTATCAATCAATAGTAGCTTCAACATCCTCGTCTGTTCAAAATTTCTGATCTGCTAGGTACTTTTTCAGGCATGGAAAGTGATGGGGGGCCTATTTTTTAATTTTTTGGCATTGAAATACCCCCGTGAATTTTTTGAAAACAGAAGTTTTTTTTTACGTGCAGGGGTTTCCCAAAGGGGATATAATATAAATTTGGGAAAAACAATTTTTCTGTTTTTTGGTGGCCCATGTAAAGGAAAGGCCCCTAGAAGCCCTTTAGAGTGTCGGGGGGGTTTTTTCGAAGTTTTCCATAGCTTTTTTTACATATCAGTCCCCACCCCTTTGACATGGGTAAAAAATACAGCTAATTATTCCCCAATATGCGATTCTAGTAACTCTGCCGTAGTCAGGAGTGTGCCCTTTTATCGCTGATTCACCGAACCGTTTAAATTGAACATAATAATATAATTTCCTATAATCTTTTCAGAAAACATGTTTTTTTTCGGGGGGGTTTTAAACGTAGAACCGGGGGTTTGAGAAATCGTCACCCAAAAGAAAAAGAAAAATGCAGAAATTGGTTGCGGCCGTTAAAAACCCCCAATGCCAAAAGGGTTTTGTTTCCCTTAGGTTTTTAATACTGCCCCAACTCCACTTGTTTTTAGCCATTTTTAGGCTAGCACATTGTTATTCTGGGCAGGCGAAATGTAAAAGTTGTAATCAGTAGCCTGGGCAAATATGAGGTAACAGCCAGAGGCGTGACGAGCGCATAAAAGTTTACACATAAAAATGGGGGAAAGAAAAAAAATTATAAAACGTGCTGAAAAAATTACCTTTTTAAAAGTTTTGAAATCCCCAAACTGGGTAACATCTTTTAAAAATATTTGAATCCTAAAATATGTGCGGAATAACGTTTTTTAAGCCGAAAGCAAATTTTTTGTGTTTGCATTTTTAAAAAATAATCTTTGAAAAAAAACATAAGCACCCTTCCCACGCCCCTTCAAAAATTTGCCCTTAATAAAAGAAAATCGGAGTCTTTCCCCTAAAAAAAACTTTCAAATTTTTCGTATTACCCCCAAATTAGTTTCGCCTTCATCATTCAAATTTAAACAAATCCACTACGCATCGAAGCATTTTGAAATTTTTTCTATTCCCCCCGCTAGTCCGAATTAAATGTTGTAAAATAGTTTGTAAATCTTTTAAAAAACCTGACATCTTAAAATTTTTTCCCGGGGCTTTTTTTGTTTTGCTAAATTTAAAAAAACTCCCTTTCTTTATTTTTGTCGTAGTAAAATCCCAGCCTGAAACCCAGTTCCCAACGTGTAACAATCGGCTGTGGTGCTTCGGGTAAATCAGGACACAGGTTGAAAAATTAGTGGGGTTTACTTTTTGGGCACCAATCACTCATAAACTTTTAAAAAATTTTTTATTTTAAAATTTAAAATTTTGTTCAATGAGTTCAACACCCCCTTTAAAATCTCATGGGCCAGTACAATTTAAGCTTTTTTTTGGAAGCAAGTAAAAAGGGGGGATGACGGTCGATGTGGTTCCATTTTACGTACCTTACTTTAAAACCACAGAATTTTTTTGACGATCTGTTGTTTCGTCACCCACAACCCCCAGTTTTTTATCTTTCAATTCCGTTTTCACCCTTTTTTTTACAAGTTAATGAGCAAATGGCATTTACTTTTTCGTATCGAGGGTCCGACTAGGTTTTTACGGGCCGAAAATTTTTTTTCCCCCCCCCCCAAAGGAACAAATGTTCTTTTCTAGTAAACAAAACGAAGATTACATCAAGTAAGGGTAACACAAAAATCAAATGAAAAATTTTTCTTGGCCCTCTTATGCCACTTTTTGCAAAAGAATGCTTTTTGCTTTTATGGGGACGTTGAAAAAGGCCCCTTCGGGAAACCAACACTTTAAAAGGGTTTTTACAAACTAAACATTAAATTTTAGCCCATAAAAAAGTAAGCCCGGCATGTCCGCTATAAAATTTTTTAAAACCGTGTCTGCCATTGGTCATTTTTCGCGACTTTACCCAAAACTGCGACTTTTTTCAAAGCAAACTAAGCGTACAATTACGAAATAATTTACGACAGCCTACAATACACAGAACTACTCGTTTACAGAAATCGATTTATTTCCTGACGCTGGTGAACGCGTGAAATAAATAACGCCAAACTCCGCACCACATATTTTACTACACTGACTGTTCCCCCGCTATTTGCCCGGACTAGAAATCAGTGGGAGGGGGCCAAAATTGCCCCAAAACAAACAAAATCGGAACAGGGGGCAAGGGCCGTTTTTTGTAAAAAAAGGTATATGTGGTCACAGCAGATATGTGAATATTTCCAATTAATCCCACAAGAGTAAAAAAAAAAAAGCTGGGGCAAAAAATAGTGTTTAGTAATTAGAGCGGATATATATTTTTTTTAATATATATTTAAATATATAAAATATTATTTTATATATATATATATATTTATAAATTATATATATATATATATATAATATTTATATATAAAACATAAAAACAGCCCTTGATGGGGCCCTTTGAATTTTATAATTCGGCCCGCTGTGGACCCCCAAAATTTACGTTGTTGAGCCCGGGGTCGGGCTCAAAAACGTATCGAGGCGTACCCTCAGCTTTAAATGGCGGGAAAATAGCCCAGTAGCCCCTTTAAAACTTAAAATTTTTTCGGGGGGCCCCATAGGTACTATCCCTATAATTAAAAAAGACAAAATATTTCCCGGGAACGACCAGGGTAGGGGGCGCCCGGGATAAAAATTTTATATACGGTAAAATAAAATAGATCAACATGACGTTTTTGGGGCCCAAAATTTGGCAAAAACTGCGTTGGGTTTCCAAAAACATCCCATTGATTATAAAACTGTATTTTGGAAAACGGATTTATATATCGCGGGGACTTTTTACTCTATAATTTTCATTAACCTGAATTTTATTGTCCCGATTTTTTTTTTTTTTACTATCTGTTTTAAAAAACTAATCGTTAGCTTACCCCCTAAAAAAAATTACAAAAACATTTTTCGGGTAAATTCAGAAAAGGGTTTGGGTTTTCATATAGACGCTGTAATAAAAAAATTTAAAATACTTGTTGGGGCCGAAATTTTGATTTCTTTTCCCCCGGGGTAAGTGGATCAATATGAAAAACTGTTTTTTTTGTCAGTTTTTTTGCCCGTACAGATTTAAAAATTTTAAAACTTCCTCAGTGATTTTGTTTGAATAGTTGTGTTTTATATCAAATTTTATACCTTTTTCTTTTTAAAGGGTCTATAAGTTTTGCAAAAATTCTTGTGTTTTTTTAAATTTAGAAACCCTTTACTGTCCCCCTTTTAAAATCGAAAAAAGGGGGGAAAGGTAAAAAATAAAAAAAAATAACATGATAATTTAAAAGAATTACTGTGGAAGGAATGAAAAATTTTTTTTAAACGAGTGCGATGTTTAGAACAAAATTTTTATTGAAGGTACCAAAAAAGGGGATGTAATGTGAAAATGGGGTGGAGTTTTTATATCTGAGAGAATTTAAAATTCAGTTTTTGGTGATTTGAATTGTAAGGGAAAAAAATGAAATGAATGGTTTGGACAACAGGAGAGGAAAAAATAAATAGTAACTGTATAAAATTAATGGAAAATTACCTTCTGAACAACCTAGTGATAAACACCTATTTTTCCCTCATAAAGAAAACTATACGATTACTTGACAGAAACTTCAGAAGAAGCATAGTAAGTCACAGTTTTAATTTTAAAAAAAAGGCAATGTGTTGGGGGTGAAGATTTAAAAGAGGACCCAAAGGCCCTTTCCCGTCACTACATGCCCATGGCAAAAAAATTAAAAAAAGGTTTAAAAATAAAGAGGAAAACTTTAAAAGGGGGCGATTTAAAATGACATTAGCTCTGAAACGATAAGAGCAATAGATTTAGGGAAGGGGAAAAAAGTATATAGATTCATAGAAGACCGGAAACCAACGTAAAAAAAAGCTGAAAAAGGGAAAAAATAAATATAGGGGAATCTTTTTGAAAGCTGCAAACCAAAAAAAAATTAAAAAAAAAAAGATGGGAAACAATACTTGAGTGAAAAGAATAATTCAAAATTTGAAAAGGAAAAAAAAAGAAGGAAAAAAAAACGAAAAATTTAAAAAAAATGGGGTTTGAAAAATCAAGGAAAACAAATTTAAACGAAAGTTTTTTAAAAAGGGGAAAAATAAAAAAAAAAAATGGCCTAAAAACACTGGGAAAACGGAAACCGGAATATGTATACGAAGAGTAGGATAAGAAAAAATTTTGCGAATTATGCGCAAAAAAAATGATGAAAAAAAGGGGAAACGGGAAAAAAATGCCAAAAAAAATAAATACCCCTGCCCAAAAAAACCCGACCAAAAAGTATGGGAGGTTGTCAGGAAAATATCAAACTATAAAGAGTGACGCAGAAATTTTTTGGGGAGCATCAAAAATTTAAAATTGGAAAGGGGGCCAAAATTGGGCCCAAAGGGGTTTGACGAGGTCGAGGGGGTCCTAAAAAGGGTTTGAATATTTTACGGGCACCTTTTAACTTAGGGAAATGCAAAAGACCTTACTGGGGCATATTTTGTCTTTATCAATTTGTGCAAGGTGTTGAATGTGCCCGTTTTAGATGAAAATCATGATTATGACAAAAAATTTAAAATTTTAATACATATGATAAAGGGACCCCCATGGAAAAGAGAGTTAATTCAGAAAGATAAAGGTAACGTTAACCCCTGAAAAGGGGAAAAATTTAAAAAATAGTTGGGAATCTTTTGAAAAAATTTTCATGCGATGGGAAAAGAACGTTTTAAAACAAATAAAAATTTTCCGGACAACTAAAAAGATACTGTTTGATACTATTTGTAGGGGAATACTAACTTTATTAGCCGCAGGGATACCAAAAAAAAAACCCAAAAATAAACTAGAATCTTTTTGGGAAAAAACTCTTTGGAATTACAAGAAAAAACAAAACGAAATACGGATGTAGAAGGGCTGGATATAAATTTAACATTAAACTAAATTGTTATGGCTTTTAACTTAAAACCAACCCCTACACAAACATGTACCCTAATTGAGGGATAAAAAAAGAAAAGTGTCGCTTGCTCTTTTTGTATAGGTTATGTTCGTCCCTTTCCCCTTTGGGGAAAAAGGGGTGAAAAAAATTTCAAACTTTTTTAAAGAAAGCAGTTTTTTAAAATTTTTTTTTCCGTGTCTTTTTTCCCCCAAAAAAATGGACTACAAATGTAACTTTGTCAATTGCTTTGTATTTACTTGGGTTTTTGTAAGAAGGAATATTTAACTGGTTAGCGTGAATGCAAATATTTATACTCCCTTAAATTTTAGATTTTGGGGGGATCATTTTCTTTCAAAAAGAAAAACAGAAAAAAAAAATGGGGGCCAAAGAAAAAAAAAAACAGGAAAATCCAGAAAAAAATGGGGGAAAAGTTAAGAATGAAACCCCCCAAACTTTTTAAATTTAAAGATTACAGAATATATTGCATTCATCCTAAACCACTTTTATATTCTATTTTTACACAAACAAGTCAATACGAGCAATTGACTAAGTTACGTTTGTATTTCCCTATTTTTTAGGAAAAAAACACAGAAAATAAATAATAAAAATTAAAAAACTGCATTCATTAAAAAGCTGAAAATTTTTTTTACAACCCTTTTTTTTCCCGAGGGAAGGGCGTTACAAACCTATACCAAAAAAAGCAAGCGACAAAATTTCATTTTTTTCACCCCAAAAATATGGATATTTTGATGTATTTGGGATGGTATTAATTTTTACGTCATAAAATTTAGCTTAATGTTAAATTTAATCTAGTTTCCCTTTTACATACATCCCTATTTCGTTCTTTTCCCTTTTCCCTTTTAATTCCTAAAAGTTATTTTTAAAAAATTCTAGTTTACTTTTCATGGTTTTATTGGGATCCCTGTGGGTACTATAATTAGTATTTTCCCTACAAAAAGTTTTAAAAAAGTTCATTTTTGTTGTCGCGGGGAAATTTTTTTTGTTTCAATGTTCTATTCCCTCGCATAAGTTTTAACAGTTTTTCCCAAATATTTTTTTTTAAATTTTTCCTTTTTCAAATGGTTAACTTTTCCTTTATCTTTCGGGGATTAACTCTCATTTCAAAATGGTTTTCTTATCTATGTTTTTAACATTTTTACTTTCCCGTCATAAACATGATATCCTCTGAACAGGCACAAAAATTCCCCCACACCTTTACACAAATTTTATTTTAAAGGGAAAATATAATCAGTAAGGTCTTTTGCATTTTCCTAAAATTTTAAAAATTTTCGTCAAATTTTTCTTTGCCCCTTTTGGAAACCCCCGACTCTCGTCTAACCCTTGGCAATTTGGGTCCCTTTCCATGTTAATTTAGATGCTGCAAATAAAATTTTTTGCGTCACTCTATTATAGCTTGGGTATTTTCCCATTTTTGCTAAGTTCCAAACCGGGGGGGGGGGGGGTTCCCCCCTTCCCCCCTTTTTTTATGTTGTTATCCTTACTCCTGACAACCCCCCCATTTCTCTGGTCTGGTTTTTGAGTGTAGTTATTTTTGTTGGCATTGTTTTCCCCCCTTTCATTGGGGTTTTATCATGCGTTTTTCGAATCATTCGTAAAAATTTTTCTTTTCCTACTCTTCGTATACATATTCCAGCTTGTTTCCCCTTTCCGTGTTTTTTGGGGCCCTTTTTACTATCCTTTTTTTACTTCGGGTTTAAATTTCTTCCTAGAAATTTTTTTAACCATATTTTTCCCAAATTTTGTTTTTTTTTCCTTCATATTTTCCCTTTTATATTTTGATAAATTTTCCTTTCACTAAAATATTGCTTCCATCTTATTTTTTTTTATTTTTTTTTGTTTGTTAACTTTTTTAACTATAATGTTTTTTTGGGTTTTTAGAAATTTTTTTTTAGGATCTTTGCATGTTTCTTTTGGCAGTTTTCAGAAGATTCTCTAAAACTTTATTTTTCCTTTTTTTAAACATTTCTCGTTGGTTTCCGGGACTTCTATTAGGCTATATACTCTTTTTTTCCTTCCTCAATCTGTTGTTCTTATCGTTTCAGAACTAATTTCCCCTTTCACCCCGCTTTTTTTAGATTCCCCCTTATCTTTTTTCGCTTTTTAATTTTTGCCATGAACATGTAATGATCGGGGAAAAGTCTCGGGGCCTCTCTTAATCTTTACGGCCCCACACTTGCCTTTTTTTTTTAAAACTGTGGGCTTGCTATGCTTCTTCTGGGAAATTTTGTTTGTCGAGTAATCGTAAAAGGAAATTTTTTTTGATGGAAAATAGGGGTTTATCGTAGGGTTTTTCATTTATTATTTATCTTTTTCCTCCTGTTTACCAATCATTTGGGGGACCATCAGAAAAAATTTAAAAAATTAAAATTTTCTGATATCAAAAATCCACCACTTTCCCCCTTACATACCCTTTGGTACCCCCAAGATAATTTTTTTTCAACACATCGTCCCTTTGTTTTAAAAAAAAAATTCATTCCTTCCACATGTAATTCTTTAGTTATTATGTTTTTTTATTTAAATTTTTTAAAACCCTTCCCACTTTTATCCCATTAGAGGGGTAAAAAAAACTAAGAAAAAATTATTGGGAAAAAAAAATTTTGATGTGTAGGTTATCTAAATTGAAAAAACATAAGAATTAAAGCCAAAACTTATAGACCTTTAAAAAAAAGAAGGGAAAAACTTTCATAAACCCACAATAAACAAACATAAATCCTGAAGAAATTAAATAGTTTTAAAACTGTTTCGTCAAAAAAAATAAAAAAATAAACAGTTTTTCATTTTTCTGATTCCCTTACCGGGTAATGGGAAACCCAAATATTTCGGCCCCAACAAGTATTTTAATTTTTGATTAAAAGCGTCTAAAAACAATTTATTTTGGGTGAATTTACCAGAAAAATGTGTTAAATTTTTTTAGGAGGGAAGCTAACGATTAGTTATTTAATACAGATAGTAAAAAAATCGAGAACAAAAACATTCAGGTTTAAAGATACTTTTTAGAGTAGAAAGTCCACCCGGGGAATATAAATCCGCTACCAACAACAGTTTTAAAATCAATGGTATGGTTTTGGAACCCAACGCAGTTGTTGCCAAATTTCGGGCTCCCCCCCCGTCATGTTGATCTATTTGTATATACCGTATATAAAAATTTTATCAGGGCGCCCCCTACATGGGGCCCTTTCCGGGAAAATAATTTTTTTTCTATTTTTAATTTTAGGGATTTGTACGCTATGGAAACCCCCCCCCCGAAATTTGTATTTTTAGGGCTACTGGGCTATTTCCCCGCCCTTTAAAGCGAGATACACCTCGGGAAAGTTTTTTGGGGGGCCGACCCCGGGGCTCAACAAAAGTAATTTTTGGGGTCCACACGACCGAAATTTTAAAATTCAAAAGGGGTCATCAATGACTGTTTTTTAGTCTATAAAATATAATAAAATGTACACGCTGAGGTGTTTTTATTTTATTATGATTTTTTTTTTGATTTAAAACCCGGGAGCGTTGTAAAAAGGGATGTAATAAGGAAAAAAACCCAGAAAAATGAAAGCTTTTTTTTTTCTGTTGGGACTTAATAAGGGAACTGAAATAAAAATATAATTAAAAAAAAATTTTATCCTTTTTAATAATGCGGAAAAGGCTTGTTTAAAAAAAATTGCCCCATCAGATAAGTTTCACATTTGCCCTTTGGGGGAAGGGGTTTCGCCGAGACGGGGAAAAAAAAGTTTTTTATTTTCGAAAACGACCGTTCCAGTCTACCGAAGTAAAACAGGGGTAATTAAAAAAAATCTTTAGGGCTTAGTCAAGGAAACTGCAGAGCCCCAGGGACATTTGTTTAATCCGTGTAGTCCGGGTTCTTTTTTAAAAACCTATCGAAATTAGCTAAAATCGTCCCCTTGTTGCATCGTTTTTTACTGTTTTTAACAATGTACCAACTTTGTCCACGACTTGCCCCTGATTCTACCAACGGGCAATCCAGAATTTTGCAAATTTTTTATCCCGTCTATAACCCCTTTTTAATTGTTTCTAATTTTTCCCTTTTGATGTGTTTTTAAAAAGAAAAATGAGAAATTTCCCCCTGGCTCTCCCAATAATTGGCTTAAGGGGGTTTGGCCGGGGCGAATTGCAAAATAAAAAGGATTTTCTTCTTGAAAATGTTCATTATAAAAAAAAAACGGGGTTTTTAACCACGTTCCCCCCCCGCGTAAAAATGGGCTGTGGTGGTTTTTTCGAATACCAGGGGATAAAAATATGGAATCCCTAGTCCTCTTTGGACTTTTGGAAACACTTTTTGTGTTTGCTATTAAAGCCTTTCCCCCCTCCGGGTTAAACCCTCTGAAAATTTGGGGCCACCCCAATTTTAAAGCCATGGACTTTAAAAACGGGGGGGGGGCATTAAAAATCCTTCCAACTTTCCCTTTTGGGAAAGGCCCAAACTACAATTTTTGGGTTTCACCACGTCATGAACAACAAAAAGGGTTTACTGGTTGACACTTGAAAATTTTTTTAACGTTTCGAAGAAAAACGGGCCCTAATTGCTTTAAATTACACTGTTTTAAACTTCTGCTGGCTAATAGAATTGCAAAAAAAAGGTTTTTAATTTGGATCTTAATTTTCGCGCACTATTATATCAAAATAGAATTTTTTTTTTTAATCGTCGTCTCATCAAGACATAAACCACAGCTGGGTTTAAACTTTTAATTCGGGTTTAATTTTTTTTCAATGTCCTCCCCGTATTCGTGGGTATTCTCTTTCCCTAAAGCTGTCCGGGGAAAGGGGGGTATCCACTCGGTATTGTAGTACCCCCGAAATTTTCGAAAAAGCTTTTTTAAACAAATTAACGAAGTGGTAGGGCCACATACCAAAAAACGGGTTTAAAAGCAATTCTAATTGAAATTGACGTTGTTTTTGACACACCCCTTTTTTTTATTTTTGTGGTGTGCGTATTTATATGTTTTTCAAAAAACAGTTTTCTTTAGGGACAAATATTTCCTTTTTACAAAAATTTACAGAAAATTTTTACTCCCCTTGGAAATGTAAACCCCAAACACTAAGAAATTTATTAACTTTCGAGGTAATGCCTTTATTTTTTAAAAGTTTTGTTTGACATATCACTAAAACGAGCACACCGACGCTTGGTTTTAGTATGGGCCCCCGAAATGGTGCAAACCCTTTAAAAATCTGCCCGGACTCGTCATTTGTTGTGAATAGAGCGGGGTCATCCGTAAAAAATAAGCCGCTGGGTTTGTTCGTAGCCGTCCAAAGAATGGAAAAAATTTTTTTTTTTTTGCCCCACTGGGAACAACGCCCATTTATCAACGAATACCCAAACTGCAGGGGTATATTTTTTTCGCGTCTTCACGACGTAAAAGAAGTGGTTTTGGGCCCGTCCTTTAAAAATTACATATTTAAAATTTCCCCTTTTTTACATACCCTTTTATGCGCCCCGGCAAACCTGATTGCGAACCTGGCGCGTGGGGGCTCTTTGGGCCCCCTCTAGTAAAACAGGGGAAGTCCCTTATGTGTGCCGACTATTCAGATGTTAGCTATAAGAAATGTTATCAATGAAGGGACTTGTTCAAGGGTATTTCCAACATATAAAATAACCACCATCTACATATTCTCCCATCATTCCAAAAATCCCAAAGACTGACTAAGCACAGATTTGTTTAGAAAAGTTGAACAATGAAACACTGTAACTTCTTACCAAAAGAAGATTCTATTCATTCATAGCTACCCAACTATGAATATTTCCTAGTTCTGCGTTTATTAACCCCCCGTTTACGTACATTTGCATTAGTCATATTGTTCTCTTGGTGATGTGAGCCCACGTTAAATTTTCCACTGCTTTCTTAAGTGTGTAGTAATTTTGTTTAATTCTTGTGCGGTTATTTTCAATTATTGGGTTTGAACAAAAATACATATCACTCACACGGCGAATAACCTTGTGCATTCAGGAAGGAGGTAGTAACCTTGAACATTTGCTGTGAAGCTCCACCATGTGCGATGCTCTGCTGTGTTTAGATTAGTGTGAAGTGGTGCGAAATTGTCAACAAAAATAAATGGTCTTTGAAATAGAAAAATCGGACTTCACCGCTTAGCACAGTACCACTTAGCAACTTAGCACTTAAAGCAGTAACAATGGACGGTCTTGGCATAGCTTTTAAATAATTCACGCAACACAGCACAGCATCGTAAATAATGGACGGTGGACTTATAGCTATTCGTGCGGCCAGTGGTCCTCAAAAGTCTGGTCCATATTGGTAAATAAAGAACATTTATAATTCATATAATTTTACCATATTATTTAAGTTTTTGATTGCGCAGGGCTAACTCTTAAAATGGCTAAATGTAATTTGTACATGCAAGAACAAACAATTTTAGGTTTCCAGAATCAGTCCTACAGAATTATGTACATCCAGATTCAACAAGTCACCGCGATTCATAATTTTCCTACTCCTAATGAGGTGAAGGAAGTTCAAAGCTTTTTAGGTCTCTGTAATTATTATCGTCGATTTATTCAACATTTTTCAAAACTCGCAAGCCCATTCTAGCCCATGTTAACAAGTGTAAGATATAAATTTAATGGGGAGAAGAACAAGAAAATGCATTTCGTACTTTAAAAACTAAATTATCAAATCCTCCTCAGTTACATTATTTCACTCAAACTTCTCACTCCCTCAAGGTATCTCCACCTTGTCGAAGGGAAAGATGTCTTTGCCGGGTGGGGGAGCTTGTGTGCTCTGGTGAACCTGAGAGCTATGCCGGCGGTAGCTTAGGTACTGGTAGGGTCACCCATGCCGGACAGGTCGAAGGTGAAGGGCCAGACTAAGAGAGATACCAAGCCCAGGTCAAGGTGTTAGCTACCGTGCCGAGGGCCTCGTGGCACTGGGGACGCAGTGTCACTAACGGTGCCTCTGGAATACCGGGCGACCTTCCAGTGGTAATAGCCTTGCGCCGTGAAGGGGGCACCACGAGCGTTGACGACCTATTCCCCCATACTCGTGGGAACAAAAATGGAGACTTCAAACATAAAAAAATCAAAAACAAAAATACAAAAAAAGAAGGGGAACCTTTACTCGAGGAAACCCCTGTAATGTTATCTGAGGCAGAGGAAGGCAGGAAGACAGCCAAGCCATTGCTACTCAGCAGAAACCAACTTCACAAAAAATCGGAGGGAAATGGTAGCTCCATAAACCTTACTGACACTGATGTGGAATTGCAAAAGGTAGCTTCAGGCTTCGATCGCCTGAAATTAACCAAACCAAAACTTTCCGGGGCTTAGAAACGGAAAAGGGCTATACAGGCTGCAATTACTGCTGGGGAACCTGTAAGACCTAGGAAGAATCGATCGAGCCGGGGTTCTAAGGAACAAGAGGCGGGCCCTTCAACGAGCCAGGAGAAGACCGCAAAAAGGGCAAGATCAGAGGGGAGCACTCCGTCTTCGACTAAAAGCCAACCCTCGAAAAAGCTACAGAAGTCGAATAGCGGCAAACCTCTTGAGGTAAAACTCAGTACGTCCTCTAACCAGGATACAACTGGGGCAGGCTTTAACTGCTACCAAGATGGCTGTAGTACTGGATAGATATCCAGAGAAAGATTGTCAGAAGAACAATCGAAAAATCTGCAAATGGCTATAATGGGGGAGATATGGAAGTGCAAGCCACCAACCGCACCCCAGTTTAAGAACAGCTATGCAGAAAAGGGAGTAGTCTACTTCACCTGTGGAAACGAGAAATCGAAGACATGGCTGATGGAGACGATACCCAAACTCAAAGTGTGGGAAGGCGCAATCCTGAGGACAGGTGTCGCTAGGGACATAGTCAAAACCACAAAGGCAGTTGTATGGGTTCCTACAGAATTCGTTGGGTCGACGGAGATAGAAAAAGTTTTCCAACTCCTCGAAACCCAGAACGAAGGGCTGACAACGAAAGACTGGCGCGTCGTGTCAAGCAAGGCAGATCCGAAACGAATAACCTTAGTCATTAACATCGACGAGGAATCATTGAAGGTGCTGACGGGTATGGGCCTCAAGCCTTATTTTGGATTAAACCAACTCGCCTTCAAGATTGTGGGGAGAAAGGAATTGCGTGTAGATGTTGAAGGTAATACAGATAAACCTTCAACATAGTAGGGCAGCCTCCGCTTCCCTGTGCAAGCTGCTAGCTTCGGGCAGTATCGACGTGGCCCTAATACAGGAACCCTGGTTAGTTGGGGGCCGAGTAGCAGGCCTTGGTGAAGCCAAAGGTAACGTAATATACGATTTACGCTCTGGCAGAGTAAGATCTTGCATTTACATCAAGAAAGACCTACAATCATTAACGCTGCTTAACTTCTGTTCTAGAGATTTAGCAGCCATAAGGTTGAAGTTCCGTAGCAAAGGGAGCAGCAAGGAACTAATTTTCGCTTCTGCTTATCTCCCGTACGATGCACCGAAACTACCGCCATCAGACGATGTGGAAAGGTTGGAAAGATACTGCGAGGATTCTCACCTCCAGGTCATCATCGGAGCAGACGCCAACTCGCACCATACTGCATGGGGAAGTGCCGACACCAATAACAGAGGTGAGTCACTATTAGAATACATTGTCTCTAGAAATCTAGTGATTTTGAATAGGGGTAGTGAACCAACTTTTGTAACACAGAGAAGGAAACAGGTAATTGATATAACTCTAAGCTCCCTGTACATTAGTACTCAGGTTACTAAGTGGTATGTGTCTGAGGAACCATCTCACTCAGATCACAGGTACATCATCCTGGAAATCGCTGTTGCTGATAAAACAGTGGAGATGTATAGGAATCCGCGAAGGACCAACTGGGTAAGGTACAAAGAGGAGCTGAGTAATAACATTAAACAGGTCAAACCAGACATTAAAAATGAACTTGATATAGAGGCGGCCTCAGAACAACTACAAGAGGTCATAATAACCTCATATACTATAAGCTGTCCTCAGTCAAAACGAAACTCTTCCAGAGCAGTCAGCTGGTGGAATGAGGAGCTGTCACTACTGAGGCAACGAACACGCAAGTTATTCAACAGAGCGAAAAAAACCAATGAGTGGTTGGAATATCGAAACGTACTCACTGCGTATAGCCAAGCCCTAAGAAGGGCTAAAAGAGAGTCATGGAGGAAGTTCTGTGGAGACATAGAAACCACATCTGAAAGTGCAAGACTTCATAGACTACTCGCTAAAGATCCAACAAATCCTCTGGGCAATATTAGAAAACCCACAGGAGGATTTACGAACACTGGGACAGAAACGCTTGAGGTTTTACTGGAAGCGCACTTCCTAGGTTCAAAGAATGTTAACCTGGATAGCATATCAAGTGGCCGGGACCTCGAATGGCCTTTTCGAAGGCCAAAAAAGAATAACTGGCAGCTAGCTAAACGGGCAATAACATACGGCAGGATTGTCTGTGCAATCGACTCGTTTGAGGCCTATAAGTCACCCGGACCTGACGAGATTTTTCCTGCTTTGTTACAGCAAGGTAAAGATGCAATAGCACCAGTGCCTTGTGGAATTTATAGAGCCAGTCTGGCGCTGGGTTACATACCATCCGTCTGGAATAAGGCTAAGGTCGTGTTTATTCCAAAACCTGGGCGATGTTCATACGCCGAAGCAAAGGCATACAGGCCAATAACCCTATCATCTTTCATCTTGAAGACCATGGAAAAACTGCTTGAAAAGTATGTCAGGGAAACCTCTCTAATAGAAAGGCCATTACATCCCAACTAGCATGCCTACCAAGCAGGTAAATCACGTGAAAGTGCCTTGCATCAGCTCGTGTCGCGGGTGGAGGCATCCCTAAACAATCAAGAAATTGCACTAGCTGCGTTTCTTGACATAGAAGGTGCGTTTGATAACACCTCGTTTGCATCACTAATACAGGCTGTGAACAGCCATGGAGTAGACAACACTGTCTGTAGATGGGTCGGAGCCATGCTCCATGGCAGACAAGTAGAGGCAGCATTGGCAGGTGAGACGATGCAGGTGTCTGTCGCCAGAGGATGCCCGCAGGGAGGGGTATTATCCCCTCTATTGTGGGATATGGTGATAGACGAACTGCTGATCTTGCTAAACAATGCTGGCTACCATACACAGGGATATGCTGATGACATTGTAATACTCACCAGCGGGAGAAACGCCAGCATAATCTCAGAACTAATGCAAAGAGCATTAAAAATGGTAGAGGTATGGTGCAAAAAGGAGAACCTTAGAGTGAATCCTGAGTGAAAAATTGCACTTGTACCCTTCACCAAGAGAAGGAAATTGGACGGCTTAAGAGAGCCGATTCTTTGCAACGAAGTAGTACAGATCAGTCAGGAGGCTAAGTTCTTAGGTGTAACCTTGGACTCTAAACTGAACTGGAACTCGCATTTACAAAAAACGACCGACAAGTGTAAGAGGGTGTTAATAACAACCCGTAGAACAGTTGGGAAAACATGGGGACCCAAACCACATATGACGTACTGGTTGTACATTATGGTGGTAAGACCCATGATAACTTATGACTGCCTGGTTTGGTGGCCTAAGATTATACAGAAGCATGCGATAACTAGTCTCTCGAAAATTCAGAGACTGGCATGTCTGTGTATAACAGGAGCTATTAAAAGCACTCCAACAGCTGCTATGGAAACCATGCTAAACCTACCTCCTCTTGAGATTTATATCAAGGGAGAAGCCAGAATGGGTGCATACAGACTGGAAAATACTAGCAACTGGAGATCCCACAGTGGGGCACACCAGAATAGAAGCAGTAGTAACTAACCCTATCTATGATATGGGTAGTGATACAACAATCTCCAGGATCTCCTATGACAAACCTTTCAAGGTTCTCTTGAATTGGGAGGAATGGAGGGTCGGAGAGGGGAGAAAACTGAAGACCCTAGTCTGGTACACAGATGGGTCCAAAACGGGCACTACTTCTGGCGTTGGTGTATATGAGGAAAACCAGGGATACAAAGTATGTGTATCACTTGGGCGATATACCACGGTATTTCAAACAGAAATTTATGCTATACAAACCTGCGCGTGGGAGAGTCTGCGTCGGCGACCGCAGGGTAAGACGATTTGCATTCTCTCTGACAGTCAGGCAGCTTTAAAGGCACTAGCATCCTATCGTATAACCTCCAAACTAGTATGGGAGTGCCTGCAAACCCTAATGGCTCTGTCTAAACACAACAATGTCACATTGGTGTGGGTGCCAGGGCACAGGGGCATAGCGGGCAATGAAATTGCAGACCAGCTAGCGAGGGAAGGTTCAAAAATGAATTATGTAGGCCCTGAACCGGGTCTAGGTATTACCAAGAGTGCAGTGCGTGGTGCAATTAATGAGTGGATTATAACACAACACCAATTAAAATTGGAAACATGCAGCTGGACAAAAGCACAGCAAACGGATGATGGGAAGACCGTCGCAACATCTGACTGCTGACCTGCTTGAATTAAGCAAGATACAGCTTAGGGCAGTAACATGTCTATTAACAGGACATGGCTGTTTGAGAGGCCACTTGCATAAGATGGGGATCTACAAAGATGAGCTCTTATGTAGACTTTGCAATGAGGAGGAGGAAACAGCCCCTCATATTATTTTCGAATGTGCAGCGTTAGCTCAACGCAGATTCGCTATGCGAAGCACAATTGAACTACCAATGGAGAAAGATTTACTACATAGGCTCTTAAACCTGATTGCGGGAACTAACCTGTTCGAGTAAAACAAAACCGAAGCAGGAATAATACAATAAGCTACTAAGCTTCAGTGTTAGGGATGTAAAGACCAGCCCTGCTTTGATAAAAAAAATCAATTAATCAATCAATCAAACTTCTGAAACAGAATTACATATCGATGCAAGCGGAGAAGGACTAGGAGCCGTATTGCTGCAACGAGATATCGAAAGTTCTTCATTACATCCTATTGCATATATTTCGCGAACATTAGCGCCTACCGAGCGAAAGTACTCTATAACTGAATTAGAGTGTCTTGCGGCAGTATGGGCGATAGAATATTTTCGAACATACCTTTGGGAACTTTTAAAATTTACGATTGTTACCGACCACCACTCTCTCTGCTGGCTTCACTCTAAGAAGGGCCCGAACAGACGATTACTTCGATGGCCGCTTAAGATTATTACTCGTACGTTGTTGTACATCAGAAAGGGTCGAGAAATAAGGTTGCAGATATCTTATCCCGATATACCTGTCAGATAGCAATAATGTGTGATGAACAAGCATCAGAAATACTAACATTTATCGCAACTTTTACAGATATAGTACTACAAGCTAACGACGCCCGCATATAAGAAATTATCGCCGGAAAAAACAACCTGGATGATGTAGGTCCTACTTTACATAAAATTTGTCAAAATTATGAATTAAATAATAACGTTTTATATCGACGTAATGTTAGTACTAAAGGCCACCCCCGATTACTAGTAATACCATCAGAATTAAGATATGACATTTTATATACAAATCATAATGATCCTTTAAGCGGACACTTGACATTTGCGCGAACATTAGATAAAATTAGAAGAAAGTATTAGTGGAACGACCTAGCTAAAGATGTTCCAAATTATATTGGAAGTTGTGCCGATTGTCAGGCAAGAAAAGGACCAACTAATCAAAAACCGGCTGGATTTCTACATCCTATTGAGGTAGGTCAGCCCTTTGAAAAACCAGGCGTTGATTTACTATGTCCATTTAGATGGAGTTCAACGGAGATACAAACTCATATCAGTTTGTATCTTCGCGAGGCTGCCTCTCAAAGTGTAGACTTGCCTCGCGACGGCTTGTGCCCCACCATTGAGGCTACCTCACATGGTGTTAGCTGTCTGTCTAACGACGAATTTCACATGTCATTGTACTATCGGCACCTTCGGGTACCCGATAAACTATCCTCTCATAATCCAACCAAGAGAAATATGAGAATATTATAAATTACTGTACATATTGTTCATATTTCGTAGATATCATTGTTCAACCTAGGATGTTCTTCATTAACATTTTGCCAGAATTCAACTGCAGAATCTAGAAATGGTGACGTTTTATTTAGAAAATATGGAATAGCGAAAAAGAGAAGATAGGATGACTAAAAAAACAATAAATCATGAAAATGAAAATTGACCAGTCTGATGACTTTTAAAAATATGTTTGCTTTGAGATACAATGAATTTATTCCATATTTTTCAAATACACTGTTCACGCAATGTTTAAGTGTTTGAAATAACACGTTTATTTTTTAAGTGTGATCAAGTTATCACTGGTTAAAAAAACACTCGAAACCAAAATAAACTACTTGTGTTAATTTGACTTACCTTCGTTAGCCAACATTTCAAATGTACCCTTCGGTATATTGTTTTTACACTTCTTCTTTTTGTTTGACGGCATATCTGCAGACAATAAATCATATGGTAAATAATGTTAACTTTTATCTTAAAATATCAAAATTTGAATTGAATTTATTCTGAGTAAGGTAAACTCGGGTAAGTGTGATTCTGGGGCAAGTGTGAACATGCATTGGAAATCCAACGCCGTTACACCAATCATAGCGCTATCTCACAGGCAGTAGTGTAACTAAGTGCCAAAGGCATGGGCTACAAGAGGAGTCCTGTAATGCCAAACGTTCCAGAAATATTCGACAATATTTCGCAGTTACTTATACTCAGCTGTTGAACGAGTGCGTAGGTGATTTTTGAAAAAATTATAATCAGCGTTAAACTTACGGTAAGTCTGAATTGTTAATCAGTTGTATATAGTTTAGAAGCGGAGAGTTGAATATGCAGTATGCAAAAATTTTCATCTGTGCTTTTATAATAATTTATATGTAGGTCACACTTACCTCAAAAAAACTTATTTTGAGGTTAGTGTGACCCGATTTTAACGAAAA